>WIWV01000172.1:0-42960 GCA_014839625.1 Penicillium ucsense | reverse complement strand
CCCCCTCCATGCATAACACACTTCTCTTATACGTCCGTCAAATGTGCCCAATGGACGCCTCATGTTGCCAGCTTATGTTTATGCATCTAATGGGGTCTGTGAAAGACGAGACTAGCGATGGCCAATGGCTCAGCCAGCCACTCACTCTAGTAGTGAGATGATCGATATTCATCCTGCATCGACGATAGCCGAGATGGTCAGACTTTGGCCACAGAGCCACCTGCACGCTCGTTCAAGTGAGAGCAATTGCCATGTACTTTCACCCCCTGTTGAGTATAGCTATGATTGGACAATTGACGGTCGTCTTCAGCTGGATTCTAAGCCAACACGAGCAGAATCGTGAAAGGATGACAGGAATTGGGCAGCGAGACACTAGTCATGTACGTGAAACGACTGGTGAGTAGTTTGCTGCGCAATCCTTCGGCGATTCCGTGATCATTCTAGCCAGCTCGTCACAAGAATAGAAAGCTGAAGACCAGTGGAGCTAAGACTACAGCCGGCGAGCTGCACTCTGGAGAGTATGTGCAGGGTTATTCTCCAGGAGGACCGGAAGGCTTGAGGTGCAGACGGGAATACCGTGACTCGTCGTATATTAAAAGCTCTCCTCCGCCGACACCTACCCCCGGCTATCATCCATCTTCTACCAATCTAGTCCCTCTCAACTCTACTCTTCTTTCCATCTAATCCATTATCACCTCTCAGCGCGTCGCGTCTCACCATGGACAACGGGCTTTTGACATTCAATCTTCGGGTTCCCGTAGGCCTGCAGGTGGTCTCCCATCTGGTCAACGAGAACACCATCATCGAGCAGTTCCTTCTCATCCTTAGCTCCACCCTCGGAGGATGCAAGTATGAGAGATATCGCAAGGACATTGAAGCCTTCACCAATGGCCCGCTGGCACAGCTCACTCGTCTTGAGTTGCAGAGCGCTCTGACGCTCTTTGCAAGCAAGATCGCAGATCACATTCTGTCGGACTTTGTGCCCGAGCTGGCTACTTTGACTGGAAAGGTATGTTTCCGAACTTGGGTGGTGCTGGCAAAGTTCTGGTCTATCTGAGATTGTATGTCGTCTCTGACTCCTCACTGTGTTGGATAGGGTATTGAAGGTCTCAACATGCCGGTCATTGACAACATCGGCAAGGTCAGCACTGCGCCCTCGGACAGCGCCCCCGAAGCCCCGGCCGAACCTGAGGAGGCGCCTGTTTCGGAGCCAGCACCTCCTGCTCCCGAAGTCGAGACGAAGAAGCAATTGAATGAATTCGCAAGCAAGAACCTTGCCGGGTTCCCTCAGTTCTCCGAGGAGAAAATCCAGAGCATCACCGACTTGGCAGCGGCGAACATTCAGAGCATCGCTGCTCAATCGAATATCCCTCCCGAGGAGATTCCCAAGGCGGCTCAGTTGGCTTTCTATGACTTTACCATTCTTTACGGTACGGAATCCCGCAGCCTTTCTACCTGTCGATCTATTCTTTTTTTCCCTTTTCTTTCTTTTTTCACATGCCAGGACATGGTTCTATCTACTAATCTGCGCAAACAGACGACAGCGGCTCCATGAACTCGGAAGAATCTCGTATCCCCACCACGCAAGAGACAGTTAAGGGTCTATACAAGGCTGCCAAGACACTGAACCCGGACAACAAGTTCTCCATCCGCTCGTTCGAAGGCGACGAATACGAAAATGTGACCTCGGAGACCGAGCTGACCGACATCGTCTCATCCATGACCTTTGACACCGGTGCAAATGTGGCCCGGCCGCTGAAAAAGAAGATCTTGGATCCCCTGGCCACCGCGGCAATGGAAAACCGCTTGAACCCGACTATTGTGGTGATCATCACCGATGGAGATGTAAGTCCCCTTTCCTCGACGGGATTCCTTGTCCAAACCTCTTCACAGACCACTAACGTCTCATCCTCTTCCTTCTTCGAAATCCAGCTCGGAAGCTCCGTCCCCGAATTCACCGCACAAGTCACCAAGTTCAAGTCCCAGCTCGACAGTGCCAAGAACACCGGTCCTGCCGTCTTATTCTGTCTCTGCCGCGTGGGCCACGACGACTCCGCCGCTCGATCCCTCAAGGAATTGAACTCCGACTCGGGAACCAAGGACTTGATCTACTACGGCGAAAGCTCGATCGACGATGAGCTCGACAGTGTGGGTGGAGACATCGACGCCTATGTTGGGGTGGTGAGTTCCGGCCCCGAGGACTTACGAGCCGAAGAGGGTTAAAGCTGACATATCGCTGCAGATTATTTCCGATTTGATCAAGGCGATGGATCTTCAGACAATTCATTGATGATGCCGGTTGGGCTTCACTGAGAACACATGATACATAATCTGTTAGCAACCTAGGTAATTTTCCATTGTCAATATTGGTGATTTTACAATATCATTTCTTCTGTCTCAGAAAAGCGAACTCTAAAATGGATATCCGTACCAAGTTCCAAAAATGGCGAAGTATCACCCATGAGAAATACACTCCAATCCATGAACATCCCCCAGAGGCATCAAAGATAGGTCTACGGTAGGCGTGCCCGGAGAATTCCATCTAATACTTGCAATTTGAGTCGAACCCGAATAAGTGTATCTGGTCCTTATTTTTCTGTAGAAAACCTTGAGTGTATGTGACTGTCGCAGAGCGAGGGGTGGTGGTAAGCCGCCAAGATTCGAGCAGACTATAAAGAACGTCAAACGTGGGAGTTCTCGCAGAATGCACGATACCCACAATCTACATGCTACCCGAATAAGTCAATGTGCTGTGGAGCTAGACGCACGATAGTGTGCTATTCAGGGTGGGGAACTATGCGAGCAACAGAAAAAATATGTTCAATTTTTCAAAACTGATCATGTCCAACAGAGCTCAGACACAATCGTTCTGGGCCATGTCAAGGGTATATGAAGGCAAGTAAAAAGAGACGCCGGGCCCTCCACTCATGGCGCTGGAAGGCATGTTTGAACAGAGAGGGTCGCTTGTCATGGATGAGGTATAAAATGGCGTGTGAGAGTCAAATGGAATATAACTTGCACCGTGCGTATCCTGTGACAAGTTCTGGGTATCGAAAATCTGCGGTGATGGCGAGTATAAGGAATGAGAGGACATGGCGGGGGTGGGATAGAATTTTGTTGCGATATAGGAGGAGTTCGCCGTTGTGCTGGCTGACGGGGAATGAAGAGGGGGGGTTGGCGCAGTGTAAGACGATGAAACCGATCGGGGGGATGAATCTGAATGGAGGCCATTGTCTGGAAGCACAAGACAAGGACTTGATGATTCGGAAGGGTGATTATCCACAGCGGACGGGGGTGATGACCAGGCGAGATGGCCATGATGTCGAGCCACACAGTAGCGTGGGAAGTCGAGGAGGGTCAACTCGAGGCTGAGATTTGAATTCTGCGGAGAAGTGGCCATTTGGGATGCGAGAACGCGGCAGATCTCGTCAATGCCGACAACAGAGCCGGTTCCCAAGGTCGCGTCGACGGCTTGTGGAAACAATCCATCAAACGTGGCTGCAACAGCATAATATTGAGCCAGTATTACGAGCCCGCTGGTTTCCAGCTCCGCCTCGCGTAACAAACTCGGAAGTAACCATAGGAGTCGTCTCCTCAAGATTCTCGTCTCATTGAAAAACTGCTCCGGAGTCTCGTAGTAGGGCAGATCCTGACGTAAGCGCTGTACAAGGTCGATCAGGTTTTGGAGGTGCCGAGCGTAGACGGCGTGGTAAAGAGTCTGTTCCTGAACCAGTCGTAGTGCCTGTGAAGCGCAATCGAGCTGGAGCAAATTCTCATGTATCGAAGGGGGCTGGTTCAGATGGCTCAAGGCCTCGCGACTTTCTGCGTAGTGAATGACCTTGGAGTCTTGCTTCCAAATCGGTGGCGTGGCCCTCAATATGAATCCCAGTTCCTCTTTTAAATATAACCAAGTATGACTTCTCCCCATTAGTCCCCGTAGTATGAAGGTATATCCCGATAATTGATTGGGGAAAGCTTACAAGTCAGTGACTTGCCAAGACAGCAAAATCAAGGCCGACACGATGGACTCCGTATCCTGTTGGGAACGAGCCACCCGATCAGTACTCAAGGCCGTTTGCAAACCGTCCAAAGCGCGAGATTGGCTCCGTCGGGTGTATTCTGCGACCTCCAGATTGTGCGTGAGAAATGCAAAATGTGCAGCTGATAGGGACAAGATTGCCCGCAGCACAAAGTCGTTTGACATGGCTATAGTGACGAAGCTTCAATATCAAAGTACCAATCAGCAAATCGAAGCACACTCGCGGGTCTCTCCATTCTGGTGGCCTACCTTGGTAAAATGCGCGCCCAGATCGTGCAGTCACTGAGACCGCGCTGATCGAGGTCGGTGTACAGTCCGAGTATGTGGTGGATCAAGAGGGAGTCAAGTCGAGAGAGGCTCGACCAAGGCGAGTATGAGCCTGCGTCGAGTTCCAGATGTGGTGTCAATCCCATGCTATGCCATCGTTGAACCTCAGCTTCGACATTTGCAAGTACCAACAGATCTTGGTCGGATTGTGGAATGGTGGCGTTATCAAGGGGTAGTGGTAGTGGTAGTGGTAGTGGTATATCTTGATAGTCACAGCGACAGTTGTGCTTTGTACAGTTGCGGCTATGGAACCTTTTTGTCAATACTCATGGGTCTCAGATTGCTCTCGAGGGTACATCATCAACTCCATCGAGGAATGGGCGTACCATTGAGGAAAGGTCTCGTCGCAGCGGATGTGTCTTCTCTTACAAGTCTTGCAACCATTCCTTGACTTGGTATGGCTCCTTCGTGGAGGACCACCACCGGGGCCGGCCATATTCTGCGAGGATATGGAGGTCTGTGTGAAAGTACGATCACCTGTGAAACCGGCAAGAGGCGAGATTTGATTGCAGGCAATGCAGAAGAGAGGCCAAGCGCGGGTCTTCCAATTTCGGGAGAGTGGCCGTTGGTAGCCTCCACGACGGTTGATTGTCGATGGCCAATGACACCCTCGACCAGAAGAATGAGATTTCAGAGATCAGCTGGAGATTGTAGTTGATCCGTGAATAGTTTGAACGGTCAAATCCAATACACCGGTTGAGCCCGCACGGTGCAGATTTGAGCGAGTGATGCAAAGATTGAAGAGGACTGTCAGCAGGCCGGGCTCGGAGATGTTCTCATTCAAAATATTGACTGTATACACATGGCCTGGTTCTGGGCTTAGGCCACAGTCGGTGGGGGTATAATTGCACTTGAACCCAACAAGGAAGTCGGTCGCATGAACAACCTTTGATACTTGAACCGCTAACTGATGCTTGTGGGGTGAAAGGCAAGACGGCGACGGTGAAACTTGGACGTGTCTGATGAGAAGGGCCTATTCTGTCAGGTGATCAAGGTCATCAGACTTGCGCGGAATATCCAGTCGAGTGTGCTGGGCTGCTCGGAGGAAGAGTCGCGCTGGTCGATGCGAGCGTCACAAGCCCCAGGAGACTCTCGAGGCCCGGATCGATCGTCGAGGCAAATATTCGTCCGAGTGGTGAAGTACTCAGACCGGTGAGGAGGTCTCGCAGTTTGTTGATAGAGTGAGTATAGAGTCGCTTTGTCCACGGGAGGAGAGGTGGACGTCAAGTGTGATTCAAGTCCAGCGCCAGTGAGGGTTCCTGGGCAAATAAGAAGCGACTAGCCTCAGGCTCGGGGTCTCAAGACAAATGGAGCGAGAGAGGCGAAAGAGAAGAGTCTGTGGATTGGCTGAAAAAGCAAAGTGTAACAGAAGGAGAGACACATGACAAAAGAAGCAAGTCGATTGTTGAGAGTCCTCAGGCCGAGAGTCCAAGGGGATTGATGAGAAACCAGAAGAGAGGAAAATAAAAAAGAAAAACAAAATGCAAACCGACGAAGGACATAATAAGATTGTGTCAGACGCAGACCCTCTGAATACCTGCACGGTACGAGGTACACCTTAATCGTACGGTATGTATATTCAGTTTTTTGGGACTTGACTGTGGTTCCCCGTGGGCGTGGAGACTTGGATCTACAGTTCCTGTCTGAATGGACACTTGGATGGACCTTAATTGAGTGGATCAGCCATCTCTCCGGGTGGTGCATTGTTCCATTTATTTCATCTCGGTGAAAGGTTTGAGCCTCCAGCCTGGTCTTTTCGTCAAGCTCTGGGAATCCAGCGGACACGTCCATGAGTCTGTCTTGGCGATTCAACGGCCTTGTGATTTTCTCCCTCTTTTTTTTCTCTCTTTTTTTCCCCTTCATTTTGTGATGGAAGCGCAGCGATGAGATTTTGGGTTTGAACTATAAACTAAACCCAGGAGAGGCCCCGCTTAAAAAGGTAATTGCGACAACCCGCTTATTCAGGGTAGGACCGGGGATCGGAGTATCGACTTGGGCGAAAGGGTTGGGTGTAGAGCTGGGGCTGACGCAAGAGTTGAGGTTGTCAGAGCGTGAGTTCCTGAGATCAACTTCAGTATCTTTCTCCTCCTCCTCCGAGTCATCTCACCCGGAATGACGAGGAATCGACGGTAGAGAGTCTGACGCCAGCGTTGTTGACCGGGCGGAGACTCTGGAGAGGGCCACATGGCGCCCCAGGAGAGAATGCTCGGGCCCAATGCAGAGCGAGCGCAGAGGCCCTTTTTCCTTTCTTTTCGTTTCTTTTCCTTCCTTTTCTCTTTTTCTTTTCTTTTTTCGCCTTTTCTGCGTTTCAGTCTGTTGACGGCAAAGGGGGCTTGGACAGAGATGTGGACGTGCGTCACCACTTTCGGTCGAGAACCGCCACGAAGAATTGTGCCAGCGTGATGATGATGGATCGCATCCACTGCAAATGCAAATGCTGGTAGAACAATAGACACCCGATCAGATGAAGGGGAAAGGGGAGATGACAACACTACCAGTACCTGGGGCACTGGATCCTCACTCCTCCTGACGGCCATGCCCTTGTACAAAGGCACAGGACTCAAACGTCCTTTTCCTTGGGTGACGACAAATCAAACAATCAGCCCGGGCACGGTCGGTTCATGGCGTTAGGGCCGAGGGCGGAGGAATGCCTGTCAGATGCAGCATGCGCTCGACACGGCGAGTCGAACCGACCGGGTCCACCAACGAGGCTTCAATGGTTTGCCTGGGGATGCATGAGAGTGACAGGAGGGCAACGGGGAAAAGGCAATCTTTGTCTTTGCTTCACAGAGGGCCGAAATGACCTTGTGGCTTCAAGGCTTGGTGATGAAGAGATTGGAACATACGTACATGGGTTACCTTTCTGACGAGAGGATTACTACCCATTAGACATTGGAACTTGAAGGTACCTGGTCTGATTGTTTGTCCATCAATTCTTTCCAGATCCTGCATCTGCTACCGTGCGCAAAAGGCGTGTCCAGTGTCCACTGTCAAGTGGAATGAACACATTCCCGATCGAGAACAGTCTGGTTGACCCATTAATTGCAGAGAGTCTCCTCCAGACCCTCAAGATCGGGTTTCGGGAACGAGGCTGAAAATCGACCCTGAAATAACACTCCAACCGCGTGAATCATGGTCGCCATGAGCAGGAGCATAAGCTTCTTTCCTTTATCTCGAAGTAGTGAGCCTAGTGACTGCACAACACAATCAGGGTAATCTTCACGAGCAACGGAACCGACAGGAGGCTGAGGCTGACATCTCCACAGACTAGACATCCATATTTGGTAAGCGCCCTCATGGACTGGTCACCTCAGACTGGAGACCAACAAGAGACCCGCTCCGAGATTGACTCGGCAAGTGAGTGGGAGTGGACAATAACTTTAGGTAGTATGAGACTATGAGTACAAAGTACAAACTGTACAAACTCCGAAGGGTCATGAATGAAGCGCATCCGTCAGATAGACACGATGGAAGAGGAAAGCCACAATAGAAAATTCAAATGATCTTGGGAAAATACTCCTCTCTCTTGGATCGCAGCCGACCAAGTCGGTAGAGAGACTGCATGAGTTGTCTACCAGCCCCACGATACAGCAGTAGATCACTAGATTAGTAAGATGCCTCGATGGATACCAAGGAGAATGCGATTCCGTCCGGACGGGCGTACCTCCCGTAGCCCTATTCAATCTGGAAAACTGTTCCGGTGCCAAATGTTGCCTGATTTGTAGATTGAGGGAAGCACCTAGTAACAGGCTCACAGTACGCAAAAGAATCCAAGCTTGACATGTTTGATGTATGGTTGATTGGGACTCAGGAGAGCGATCGCGATCGACCATACTTGATCAGGCCAGCTCCGTGGGGGGTGAGATCTGTCTGTGTCGGCGCCTCAGCTGGGTGATATGATCCGAGGCAGCGGATGCCAAGAAGAATAGCGAACTGTCTTGCTTTGCCGCAAGCTCACGCCATTCATGACGGATTGGAGAAAGCCAGCAAGAGAGCTGAACGGTCGGCCGAAGGGGAAAAGCCTACACATACCAGTATGACTATGATCCCTCCTCGCGCTATTGGAGCCGACCGTTTCAGTCAAGCAGTAGCGTGGTTGTATCTTTCGGTAAGGATAACCGAAAGATGTAAGGTTTCGGAGCGGTGCCAAAGTCCGGACAAAACCCAACTCTCCCATCACAAGGCATTCGTTCAGTCCACAATGCGCACCACAACGTGCAGAGTTCACCAGGGACGACTAGCTCGTCCGCCACCCAGCAAATTGAGTGCTGATAAGCAGTCATTAGACCGACCCTACTTTTTCTGACTATGAAACTCTAGTCTCTAGCTCTACTAATACACTATACAGTACGTAGTTACGCCCTATTGTAATATGCAGGACATCTGGCAGTACTTCATAGTTCATCTTCATAAGTTCATACTAGTTAGTTACTACTATAAGTTACTAGTAACTACTAACTACTACTGTAAGTCAATAGGCTCAGGGCTGAAGCTTTAGCACGACAAGCTCCACCGGTCGGAAGATACTGCCTGTTCCAGGAAGAGTGAATAGCCTTACCGTTCGACTAGGACCGCACGTTGGTTCTGACATGATAGTCCCGGTGCTGAGTGTGCTCATTGCTCACTGCTCAGTGCTCACTGCTGGGAGGACGGCCCTTATGATGACGGATCATGCACCACGAAATTACGTGGACTGTGCAGAGCAGCCTGCAGGTAGCACCGAGTCACCGTCTACTAGCTACCCAGGTACGGCAGGTGGCATCCAAGGCTGGAATCATGGCATCGCCGTCCTGAAAGCACCGAGGGGACGGCATGAAACTCGGGTGGTACAAGAGAGGACAGGACGCTTAGAAGACCAACTTCACTCTCTCGCCTCTCCTGGGATTTCCAGTACTCTCCTGGGATTTCCAGTACTAATCATCATCTGCAGAACTGGAGCCGATCACTGTACTCGCGACGCAAAATTGAGACACGCCCAACCGAGCTGATCGTGGTTCCACCGGGGTCAATCTTCCAGCCCGTACTGTACAAACCTACAAACCTACACACTCACAGGGCGAGGAACCCTTTTGCAATCAAAAGCGGCTCTGAGGTTCTCAAGGCAGATGGCCGAATCTAGCCCCCCCAAGGATAATCCCCGTTGCCCCATTCCCACACGTGGCTCTCCGACCGTGCGCGCTCCGTTGACATCTAAATGTGACCATGACCATGACGGCCCTGGGCCGGGGGTCATCACCGAACTTGTTGCGTTTTGTCCACTCAACAGACCTGCGCGCTCTCGAGCAGGTATAGGAGAAAGAAATGTTTGGTAGCCGAAATAGGCATGTGGAGACCACCATAACTCAGGGTCATTCGCGGTGGAACCACATGGCAAAACACACAAGCCTTGAGAAGTTGAGAGTTGAGACCCTTTGCATGGAAGTTCTCAGGGCCAAACAGAAGTACCCGTCTACAATTGTCGCTGTCGATGGCCTCAGCCACGGCACTCAGCAGTCAGCAGTCAGATTCAGCACTGTCCCTTCTTTATTTCACCAAAGGTAATTAAAAGCCACCAGGACCTAGCGGCTTAGGGGCCAAAAGTTAGATAGTCACAATAGCGCAAAAGGGGATTTACATAGAAGTTACCACGTCCTTCTAACTAACCCTCGATCAGAACTTTGGAAGTAGCAGATATGAGTGACTCAACGTCCTGCTGCCAGACCACTGTGCTATTGTACTACTACTCAGTACTCAGTATTCACTGTACTCAGTAGAGTCGGTACTGTAGTGCTATAGTACTGTATCAGTATCTCGCCCTCGCAACGCTTTCCAAAACAGGACGACAATGCTGGATGATTCCTGCTCACTCTGTGGAAAGAAGTGGACCTTGCTGTCTGATTGACGGAATGACTTCAGTTGTCCACAAGTCACTTGCCTCGATGAAGGCAGATAGGTAACAACAAAATATTGAGTCGTACTACTACTCCGAGTCTACCACTATAGTGTATGAACGTGTATGGATATTTTTTAGTATCCATCTATTTACATATTCAGTATTTACTGGAGGAGCTGTTTCGGAAGAGGACCCTGGCGAGACTCAACGGAGACTAGCGGCTTCGCTACTCGCTTCATGGAGCCCGAATGGGTTTAGCGTGATCAGCAGAAGCTTTGGGCAACCGCAGACGAGTGGAGACTCGCAAAGGGAAAAAAGGGCGATCGGCTGAAATGGGCCGTTACAATTGAGTAAACAGTAAACACTAAACAGTTAGACAGCTTCAGTTGACTTGAGATGAGCCCGCCGATGCGGCCGAAGAGTTATTGAGTCATATTCAAGGAGTACCCTCCATACTAATATAGTGCATTCTAGGTACGTGGTAGTGTCTACTGTCTAGTGCTTACTGAACAGTGTGGACTGAACAGTGTGGACTGTGGACTGAACAGTTCCAGTACTACTCTATCTGACAGAATAGAGCATCTGCGTTTGTGTGACTTTGGATCTGGGTCCGGATCGGAATTCCAATCCACTGTCGTCCTGCCGCTCACTCAGAGATGTGTCGAGATGGGTTAAGCAGTTGAAAAAGTGAAACGTCATTTCAGTCGGCGGTGGGTGCTGGACATCAGGCAGTCATTTTCCCATCATCAATGCTGAACACTGAATAATAGTACCTAGTTAATGTGAGTTTGAGTCAATCTTAGGCCGATCACCTGCACTCACGTTCTCAACACAAATGGAGCCAGCCACTTTCTCAGCCGCAGCCGTCAAGCTTACCTGACAGGTACCGACCTGCTTTCTGTACCCGATTTGAGAAGCCAGTCCGAAGAGCCGCTTTATACAGTCTACACTTTACAGTCTTCACTCGGCAGCCTCGAAAGTGTGACAGTAGCACTTCAAGTAGACATTGGTACATAAGCTGTACAGTGAAGACCAAGATTCACGTACACAGAAAGTCAGGACGAGACTATTATCTGCACATGAGTGTCACCTGGCGAGAGCATTCCAATTCGGGGGATTGTACATCTTACCTGACCCGACTCGTTTCAGGTTCGCCGCCGGACATTGTTCCCGCAAATATATGATGCTATACGACACTCCATATGATCTTCCCGCAAGACGGATCACAAAAGCGTCTATCCATTCAAGACTGGGTCAAGGGTGGCACCTGGAAACCTTTCCTCGACCTGCGAAGCGGGGCGCAATGGTTTAGAAACGCATCGGCAGATGCGAGTGAGGAGAGCTAGCTAGTCAATATCGCCAACGCAAGATAGCTTGACCTTTTGTTTTTTTCATCATTCTGAGAACACCATGATGACTGGCCACCGCCTCCTTCACAACCACCTAGAAGACTGTGCATTATTCGTCACCAGAGCAAAAATTGAAAGTGGATGCATCACACCATCGCGATGTCATAATAGGAACGCAGTCGCGCGAACCCTCGAATCAAGCGAAGAAAGTAAATTCTTGCAACAGCCCTTCTCCAGCCAGTTTTTAATCATATTCCTCCATCCATCTTACGAATCACTGCAGATCTTCGAGATAAGCCCTCGTCCGGCGACACATACCACCTTATACTGCATCATCACACAGCATCTGCCATTTGTACTTCGTCTTACCAAAATGGGGTTTCACAAGTCCTCTCTGAATGTAAAGCTCAAAGACGGCCATATGCTTTCGGCATACTGCCAGCGTCCAACGGGTGAAGCGGTATACTCGGAGCTGGATTTGAATGAATTTCTAGGGGTTCGAAAAGGTGAGTATCTTGACTCGTCTTACTGTATCGAGTTACTGTCAAACCCCCGTGGGTAGAAAGGAGGTCACTGTCTCGATGCACAATTTCAATGTAGCTGCACCACGCGGTCTACTCTCCTGGAAAATGCAGTCATGAGCCCTTGCAGCAGATCTGCAGGAGCCCGCTGTGTTTCTGCGCGCCATGGACTTCTCCGCACATTCTTACAAGACTCGATACTCGTTCTTGGGAGGGAACATTTCTTTTTTCCTACAACTCCCATCAAATGGCCATTGAACAGAGACTAATCTCGATTCAAAACGGAATCCTCGACTAGGCAAACTCACTTGGAGTGGTCATAACTTCACCCAGACGGCAGAAAACATCCATCTCGAATGGGAAGGTGATGGCAAACCGCAGAACCCGATTCTGCACGCCGATGTGTACACGGATCCTACAGTCAGTGCCGAGAGCGCTGCCTCGTGTGTCAATCTGGCCGATTGTATTAAGAATGAAGATGGACATCTCCGGTTCATGGACTGTTTCTGAAAGGCGGAAAGGGTTGACAGTTGCTTGGGATTGAATGATTGGATGAAGAAATGGGAAGAAAGTATCATGATGAGCTGTGGGAGGGCCTCCATGTTGAACAGGCCCAACTCTGCCCAGTCGACGTGATCGGTACAGTAGACAATAGGATGTTGGATTCCACGAGCTTCAGCATATTTGACCCTATACCTTTCATCAAACCCCAACTTTAAGATATTTCACCCAGTAACTAAGTATCAGGGGCGGTGGCATATTGAGATTGACCTTGGTACTAGAGGTATAACATTAGCCCTATGTTTACTTACCTGCTACAGACCTAAGCTCGATATGCTCAACATCAAGCCCACGCAAATACATAGATGTCTTTCCATCCACTGAGTAAGCTCCGCTTGAACAGATTGAATCTATGCCGCTTCGATGACCTACACTGACTCGAGTCGATCCAGCCGGTCAGGAACTGAAGGAAGAGGCGTTTGAACCATGCCGCCAAGAAGCAGATCTTCCTGAAACTGCGGGCGGGCACAATCCCCCAAGACTCGCAGGGCGTGAATTGAAATCCGCCGGACACTCCCTCATTCGGCAAGTCCAAGCTTCATGGAATTTTTTGACCGAAAGACAATATTTGATCCAATTCAAGTCAGGGAGTCGGGAATCACTCCAAGTCAACACGGGGTAAATCAAGCAGTTCTGATCTGGAAATATCTTCTTTCTATAGTTTGACACACAAGTCTATACTGTACATTCTTTTTTCATGCATACCTCCTACCGCCTGGTCCATAGACCTTGAACTGCGCACAAGTACGACTTGCACAATGTAGACCTGCAAGATCATGAACAGCCCTCGGGCGCCACATCCATGCACGACTCCTCGCTAAATCAGACCCTCTCTTCGTCAAAAGAAGCGATAATAGGAAAGGTCCGTGTCTTGGCATTCCTATCCTTCGCCTACTAAACCCTAACAAGTTAGTATCTGTTGATCCGCGAGGCGCGCAGCTTCGGCGGCACGTTGAAATCGAACGTGCGCGCGTGCAGTGGGATCTCTATAGAACGGAAGAGGTGGGACCCGGGGAGGAAAGGAAACGGAGAAACATGCATCATCGTGGGGGTCGATCACTGGGCGTGCATCGCCACTAGACGAGACTAGACCACTTGGAGATCGGATTCCATACAAGGTAGTTGTGCACTTTGTATATTTATTGGTCGTTTGAGGAGAGAGGTTCAGCCCACGCTAATGTCGAAAAGGCAGGAGTTTACTCGTCGATGGTACACTAAGGTGCTGGGTACTAGGTACTAGGTAGTAGGTTCTGCATGCACTGCATGGATAATGTAGACAGGTGCCACGGGCACCAGGATTGACGATGGAAATAGCGTGGATGTTTTGGGGCACCGAAGTAGGATCACCTTTGGACCGTCGATTTCCATCACTCTCCGAGTTCTCAGCGCATTGAGACCTATTAGAAGTGGCAATCCTGGAAAATATCCCCATTATCACGGACGGACCCAGACAAATGAATAACGTATACGTAGCAAGGAGGTTCAAGCGAATTAATGCCGAAGCGAGCAATTAATAGAATCTGGATTGAATAGGAAAGGCTTCATTGCATGTTGAAGTCAATCCACGGGGGCGCAACTAGACAAGGGGTGTTGAAACGGATACCCTGACCGTGCCACCAGTTGAAAGAAGTCAGATAGACAACATCCATGGATAGTCTCGTCGCAATCGTCAGTTGATGCTTACGGGCTCATACTATTCCATACTATTCCATACCCCACTTGACCTCCCCCTCCCCATCATTTGTGCTCCCGGATCTAATGGAGAACATTAAAGCCGGGCTAATAAATTGAGAGGCCACAAGAAGGAAGGGTCGAAGTCTCGTCCAGATAGGATGGGAAAAACAATAAGACAAAACGCCCTCATGATGAGACCTGTCTCATGCGAATGTCCCTTGATATCTTTAGGTTAATGGAAGTTTTCTCCTCCTCAGTCTAATGGGTCGTGACCAACTAGAAGAATCAAGAAACAACAACTTGGCAAGTACCTTGTAGTGAGAAGAGAACAAAAAATGTCAAGGTTGGAAAGAGAAACGCTAGATCACAGGAGACAAGGAAGAACTCCGCGGTGGGCATTCGAGACGAATGTGGAAAAAGAGAAGAACAACAAAAGCAGGATTTTTGCTTGTCCTAATGACATGCATTACAGGCCATGATAAATGAGTTCGCTCTGTTAAGGGCCGGCTTTCATGATCAATTTGTCACGATCCCCTTCCTTTATCGAATCGTGCGAGGGTCTAAATGACTGTTCAAGAATGAAACGTTCACAAATCAACGGCCCCACGGATCTCAGATCTGATATACTGAGCGCAACTTCTGGGTCACAGGATCGGGAAGTTGCGAAAGGAACGAGTCGAAGTTGGGTATCATATTTTTGTAGCCTTGCAGAACCTAGAATGGGGGACTTGTTAGTTATTGAACGAATCCTTGACTCAAACGGCCTCTCCGTGAGTTCACGAGGAGGGTAGCACGAACCTGCTGGAAAGAACTTTGGATGTCCTTGTACTCTTCTTGTGAAAGTGACTTGGATGGGAATGACGCAATCGCCTGGAAGTAGTCTCCCAGACAGGCCTCCATGGCTTGTGGGTTCTTCATCACCATGTTATTGAAGCCAAGGAAAGCTGAGGCCTTCTCTCGCGTAAAATCGATCTTGCTCATGGACTTTAAGAACGGACCGGCAAACTCGTGAAGCTGCGGTGCAAGAGAGTCGGAACAGCAGAAACCCAGGCGACCCAAAGCCATGGCAGCATTCTCGTTAACCCCGTCACTGATCTCTTCATTGCTCATGATGGTCAAGAATCCGTGATACAGCTTGTTCGCATACGGAGCAAGAGCAGCCTTCTCGTTGACCGCAATCTCACCGCAAGACCAGCAGGCATTGTTCAAGACGCTGAAGCCAGTTGTTCGGTCGTCGTCCCGCATCTGGTCGATATCAAGCTGCTTGATGAGAACTGGCATGATCGTGGGGATGAAAGGCTCCAGGTGGGGGAAGATGCTAATGGCGCAGTCGCCAAGCAGAGCATAAGTGGACTGGCGCACTTCGTAGTTGGGGTCTTGCATGCAGAAGACGAGCAGGTCAAAGAAGGGAGGCTGCGAGTTTAAAACAAGCTCGCCGCTCTTCTGAGGATCAATTGCTTGGATGATCGCACTCAGCAGATCAAGACTTGTGACGAGGAAATCCTTATCAGGCTCATCGATAGCCTGGTTGTTTTGCGAGGCAACAGATTCCTCGAGATTTTGGTAAATGATCTTGATGCATCGTTGGAAAAGGTGGGGAGCGAAGGGTGCAAAGGCATCACCATAAGCGGCTGCGATATACCCAAGACACTCTAGTAGCGGGAACAGCTCCTGTGACTGATCAGTGACATGATTGTATCGCTGGATCATCGCGGGCATCAAGATGTCAATGAGATGGGGTTTCGCCATTTCCGTCATGACGCATTCAGCCAAGGTCTGGATACAATCGTAAAGAATGAACATGTTGCGGTCCTTATACTTGGCAAAGCACTGCACAAATTGCCGAAGGATAGGCTCGCAATAGGGAACCAGGTTATCGTCCGACTTCTCCTCTAGGCTAGCAAAGGCTGACGCAGCGGCTTCTTGCACCTTCTTGTTGTTATCAAGCATCCGGGTCAAGATACCTTCCATCATGGGCTCAAAGTATTGCTGCTTCTGTGCCGGGTCTTGCAGGTGTGAGGCCCATTCTGAGTAGCGACCCAGGCACCAACATGTGATTTGTCGCACAACCGGTTGGGCATCATTGAGCAGAGAGATCAGGTAGGGGACCAGCTCGGGAAGATGAGGAGTCACGGCGTCCATACAGCCGTCCGCGACGGCACCCAAGGTGAGAACAGCCGCCTCTCGGTTGGGCCACTCCTCGTGTCGGAGAGTGTCCTTCAGATATGGCAGAATGATGGTAAAGATTTGGTCGTGATAAAGGTTCGAAAAGATGTCAAGAGCTGCAGCTGAGCACTTGCGCAAGGTCCAGTCACCTTCGGGGTCGTCGCCAAACTCAGAATCCTCAATCTCACCCTCACTCAATTCATCATCATCTTCCTCGGCTTGTTGCTGCTGTTGTCCATTGGTACCCTGCTCCCCGGCCTTGGAGGTGTCCAAACGAGCGCCCTTTGACTTGGCGAACTGCGGCTTGAGATCCTCGGCACGGTCTTCTTGATCAGCATCGTCTTCATCACGCATCAGACGGATGACATCATCCTCTTCATACACCATGCTTTGAAGGAGCACTGGGATGACCTTGTGCATGTACGGAGCTAGGGGTTGACGAAGGCTCTGTTGTTCACCGGCGACAATCCAGAACTCGGCAGCATCGAGCGCAAGTTCCGGATCCTCCTGATTCTGTTGCTGCATGAGAATGTAGCTGACCAGACCTTCCAAATGCGGGACAAGCTTTTCGGGTGCAAACTCGACCAATTGCGAGAACGATTGGCAGACCATCTTGCGCACCTCCGTATCTTGATCGCCGGAAAGGCTAAAAAGTTGCGACAGGAAAACATCCAAAGAGGCAAGCAAGGCAGGCGGCTGATGAGGCAGGAAGACGTGGATGCTGTTCAGGGCGAGTGATCGAATGCGAGGGCTGTCGCGTGCGGTGAACTCAAGCAACTTGGGGATGATGATGTCGAGCGGACGTTGGCCAGAGTAATCGCGGTCGAGAATCTTTCGGTTGTCTTCGCAAACTTTGAACAGAGCCGCCATCGCAGCCTCCTGGGTTGCGACGGTCACGTCGCCCGCATCGTTACCGACAAGGGCCAACAGCTCCTGCAAAGCTTCTGGCCAGGCAAGTAATCCGCCTTTTTGCACCAACTCCGTGATGATACTGCCGACACCCCGTTGCACCTGGCGATCATTGTCACGAAGAGTGACCAAGGCGGCGGATCGGATGTAGGTAAGACTCTGGGTAGGAATCGTCTTATAGGCCACCGCGAGTTTGGTTTTCATGTTCATAGTGGCAGCGAATCGCACAACTCCATAGGTGGTAGGGTCAACACCGGCCGCGGCCACTGCTGGAGGAACCTCGGGCGTGGAGAACAGATACGTGATGTAATTGACATAATCAGGCGAAGAAGTCGCTTGGGCGAGCATCTATAGTTTCCGGGCAAATCACATATTAGCAAGGGCAAACATTCTTCAACGTCCTCGTCATCAAGGTCATGGGTCTGGTAATCATCGACGTCGCGGGGCGCAGAACAGTAAAACGGCGAAGAGCGACATCACCAGGGGAATTCAATTGGAGGGGGTTCAGTACGTTTTCGGCCTGCTTCCGCAACTGCGAATCACCACTGTTCAGCGAGTCCCTGAGGCAGCAGGCTAGCTGCCTCAATGGCTCATCTTGGGGTTGCCAATCCATGTTGAAAGCAGCACCAACTCGTCTGGACGCGGCGACTGTGAAGGTAAAACTGATTGTGCCACAAAAGAGCCCCGCCAAGGATGTGGGAACGGGCCCCTCTTCGCCGATGCCCCGAAGACAAAAATTCTTTGGCGGCAAGTGACTTTGATCTCGCAAGAGAGATAGTCAGTTCGTCACCAACAAAACTAGAAGTCTGTGAGGAAAGGTCCGAAAACTTTCATCAAATTCCGAAAGAGGTCTCAATGCGTGAAATAGACCAGATTAAAAAGTGATTATTATCTGACAGCCAACCAGCTCCTTTCAAGGCGGTCACGGTTCGAAACTAAACAAAAAGGTCGGTTTTGCCGGCACAATGCGTATGTAGCGGGGAAGGCGGTCGATATTCAAGGCTCACGTCAAGCTTGAAAACGATCTATGAAGATGGAGAGCGTCGAAGAAGATAAGACGCTGAATGAGTTTGCGTGGTAGCAGACTGGATATTGAAGGGTGAAATGAGAGTCTGATCAACCGTGGAGTGATCTATTCGATCTTCGCCTTCATTGATAAGTCCAGCATGAGCCGGAAGTTCTCAGAGGTAGATGACAAGTAGCTAGGCATCTCTACGTAGAGCATTGGATAGGTCCCGTCAATATTTAGTAGTTGCTCAAATCTACATATTCTCTCCTCACACAGGTACTGGATTGTACTCGAGTCCTTCAGGTGTGCTCCAGCTCGAATCATCTGGGTCCAGCATCATAAAAGGACAACGTGCAAACCATCATGATGTTCCTCAGAGTCAACTCTCGAGGGTCACCATCGAGTATTCACTAGCCTTGCAAACAATTTGCATGTCAAAGTTAAGGTCGACTCAGTCTGAATTAAAGTACCGCAAGGACCTAAATCTCACAGAGCTGAGGTCTAATGAAGCAAGAATGAGCGAACAATCCACGGAAACGGTAGAAAAGCCGTCATCGAGGATGTCGACATAGTGACCGATGAAAGTGCAGAAACCTCGTTGGGACACCCTTCGAGATACATAGATTCTACACATGCTACCACGTGAATCACATGTGATACCTGTTCAAAATGAGGCGGGGGTGAGAGTGAGAGATCGCTCAAGGTTGATACTCGATGTCTCGCAGCCCGGCTTGCGGCTTTCGACCGTACGACCTAAGCATTCCCTCGCATCTTTATCTTCAATCGCCAAAAAGTCGCATCCGCTGCACTTTGCACCAAAACAGCCCAGGATATGTTCATGTGCTCATAAAGTCATCGAGGAATAGATATAAACACAAAGATTACTTATAAGCTCAATATGTAGAGCCTGACGTGACCCGCGCTGCCTTCATGCCCAAACCATCTTTTTAATGTCGTGCACCAAGTGTTCCAGTAGTCCAGTCCTCTTTTTCGCTTCCTCCAAGGATATTATATCGGATTGTTCGACCACCGACCCTGACGCCGCTTCTTTGTTCTGACCGTCCCCTGTCAGCATTGCGCGCTCGATCTCCAGGCAGATAGATCGAACGCGGTCGAGCTCACGGAGACTTTGTATACCGGGCGGTGAATCAAGTCGGGAATTGACAGATGCAGCCTTTGCGGGCAAAGACTTGAATGCAATAAAACGAGATGTTGAACGCTTGGTACCGCGCAGCCACGAGATAAGGTCCCATTCGTTGTTTGCGGAGGCTTCGAGCGCAGCTGGCTGGACGTTGGACTGAAGAGAACGGGTGTTGACACGTAATGCGTTTGCCTCACCATCTCGGTAGACGATGACCAAGCCTACGTTGCTTCGTTCGTCGGCTTGGCTGTCGGTCAGGATAGAGGTAATGTATGTTCCG
Source organism: Penicillium ucsense (assembly GCA_014839625.1). NCBI lineage: Eukaryota > Fungi > Ascomycota > Eurotiomycetes > Eurotiales > Aspergillaceae > Penicillium > Penicillium ucsense. The sequence goes on along the minus strand of WIWV01000172.1, from coordinate 23,112 downwards.
TAATGAATGCGGGAGATGGAGCGAAGGTCGATACGCTCAAAGGAAAGTACCTTGTCAGTCTCCCAGTCGAAGCGGCAGCTATACACGGCCGCGTCGGTGAGAAGAAGGACGGTTTCTTCGAAAGGGAGTGTGCGCAAAGTGCTCGGCTGCCGTGGTGTAAGCATCGTCCAGCCTCCGAGAAATTCCTCGGACGGACTGCTGATGACAATCTTGCAGCTGGTGTCAATCGCATTCTGACGTATTTTTTCGACGGAAATTCCGGGGTCGGTGGTTTGAAGTTCCACGGCAAACTCCTCAAAGACATGAGTGGACACGTTGCCGAGAAGATAGTCGATACATGCTTGGGAGAAGTAGTCGTTGACAATATTGTTATAGTACCGCGAGAGCGTGAGGCCAAAGTCATTAAGAGCGCCCCGGTAGTCACGTTTACGCGTCCGTGTGTAGTCCCCCTTTAGAGCAGCAGTAGAAGAGTACTGCTTCGAGATTGCATCGCCATTATCAGCCCAGAGAATATTAAACCATTGGGTAGAGGAGTCTCCGCCCAAGTCGATCTTAAGACCCTCGGCCTGGAGCTGTTGCTCAAGAGCCCATTGGCCAAAGGCACACTGAGCAACACCAGTCCGATCAAGACAGTCCATACAGTTCGTTCGAATAATCCCAGCCTGTGTGCGAATTGGCGAGCCATCCTTGATAGCCGCATATCCGAATTGCTCCAGGGTAGACTTGAGTCTATCAACCAACCGCGAGACATTTTCGAACTTCATGCCCCGGCACTCGCTGTGAAAGTCAAACCATTCGAGCTGAAGCTGCTCTCCATCAATGCCGCCAGATTCATTAAAGGCTTTTGTGTACTGCTGATACTGTTCCCCGAGCTTCAGCTCACCGGCATGTTTATCAATCAAGGACACAGCTTGAACTTTGCCATAGCGGCGGCTCATCTCCCGGAAATGTCGGCCAAAGGCGAGGTGATTGATATCAGCGGAATGATGCATGATCGGCACCGGCTTGAACGAATAGGGGGATTGAGAAAAGTACAATGGAATAGAGCCTCGCACTTGCAAGAAAGAGTAAACTTTACGGGACGTGTTCCAGTCCGGCACTGAGAGAATTTGCTCTGTCTCCACAGTGTTGGCAGTGTTGCCCTCGTCATCAACTCCGCGACGGAGGTAACGGAGGCCTGGCCGTTTGACCGAGCGTCGGGAGATTAGAGTCAGAAGATACTCATGCTGGGTTGCCTCGGGAGCCTCAGTGCTTTCGGCCACGACTTTGGCCTTGACGGGCGTCTCCTCAGGTGATTCGGTTGAAGAAGCCGTATCTGCTGAGGCTGCGACGGTGAATTGTCGCTGCCCAACGAAGCCTTGCACCAGGGGCAAGACAAAGGCATGAACACCATTGTCGACCAAATCGTTCATGAGATGTCTGTTCCAAAAGTACTGGATCCAGGAAACCAGTTCTTGTTAGTGATCCAATGCATTCCGACGAAGCTCTCAGCGTGTAAGACAGCAGACCATAGGACATACCAGCGGATCCACCCTCTTGTGCAGTGGTTGATGTGCGTTCCACAGCTCCTGGGCCTCAAAAGACCTCGTCAAGTCATAATCATATGAGAAGAAGAAATTACGAGAAGCAAAGAGCACTTTCGTCCACCGAAGCAGCTTCGGCAACAACTGCGAAGCTTGTTCGGCTACTGGACGGTCAGCCTCGCCTGGCAAAGCTGGGTCAGGCTGGGCCTCGCTATGCTCTTCGACTTCTTTAGGAATCGCGGCCTCGGCGGTCTTTGTGGCTTCATCCTTTCTACCGCTTCCGTCGACCGACTCTCGCGGCGACTTCTCAAATGGTGACTCAAGGGATTCACAGTCTGATGCACTGGGTCGAGCTAAACCCAGAGTTTTGCGCGACAGCCAATTCGCCGCGAAGCTACCGAATCGTACTCGCTTCCCAATGACTTCTTCAGCGATGCTGCTGACGCTCATACCACGTTGGTGGGGCGGTGTCTCACGAACGGGCGATGAAGGTACACTGCTGATCTCCATTTCTACTCGATCCGTCGTCCGATCGACGTCTTCTTCCTCTTCCTCCTCGGATTCCGTGTCTAGATCTGGACCCGTTTGCAAGGCCTCTTTGCGGGCTTGTTCAATTGCACGGGCAGCATCTTCCTGGGTGGAGACGGGAATAATGGCGACGTTGGTTACTGCGTAGATGGGGCGTCCCTGAATCTGTGCAACCTGTTGACGCTGAGAGATTGAGACAAGGAATGAGTAGGACGCAATAGACAGCAGGCCTATGGATGTGAAACAACCAGATTAATGTCGACGTCGTTCAACTGATGCTGTGTAGCGCTGAACCCCGCAAAATTAAGGTCTCACTCACCCACAAGTCCATACGCTTCGAGCGCATTTTGCTCCTCGGATGAGTCCAATGGAGCAGGTACTGTAGTGACCCTTTTCGTCTTGTAATCAATCTTTATAGACGACGCCTCATTGCTATTCCCGTTATGTTTTTGTCGCAGTCCATTGACGCCGGTGCCGTGTAGGACCAGCCCATCGACCGCAGCGACAATGACCAACTTGCGCAATAGACCAGGCATGGTCGTCTTTTTGAGAGCTTCGCTCCGAGACAGCGCAGATGGCTGGCTGACTGTGTAGATGCGCAAGTCTGGCGTTCTATGTTGCTATCACAGTCCTGACAAGAACATTCGCAGAATCGACCACACATGAAATCGAGGTGGTTGCCGGGTAGATGACCAAAAAAACAGGACCTCAGCTGGCATCACAGCTGACCCGCCCAATACATCATCGGAGCGGGAGTGCCCCACTCACGAGGCTTTTCTGTGGCCATCACGCGAACACCAACGCAGATAAGCAGGCGGGAGTACTGCAGAAGTGCAGAGTGTAGAGTGTAAATGATCACTCGCAGTATGTCTGTCTCAGCAGGGTCTTCTGTTTTTCCTTATCTTCTGGCTTTATAGACTCCGGACTTCATGGTGAGCATACTTTGCACCCATGTTGAGCAAAAAGCGTGAAACAAGCACAAATCAATCGTTGGTACAATATGTACAGTGAGCTCTCCCCAGCCAGTACACCAAGTATATCAGAAACATGAAGAAAGGAAGCAAACAGTATCAAGCCATGTCGAGAATCCAAGAGTCATATTCAATCATGTCGTACGAGCATCCCAATGATCGGGTATGTTGGGATCGCTCATAGGCCCAATACAAACATTGGGGTGGCAGTGGTATAAGTACAAGAAGCTCTAAACAGAGACAGATAGGAGAAGTTGCTGGTTTTGGGAAACAGAGAATCCTCCACAGATGAAGGGATGAGGACGGCAAAAAGACAGAAAAAAGAGATCGGACGGAAGGAATAAAGCAAAAAAAAAAAAAAAAAAGCAGCGCCTGGGATCGTGAAGAATGCCGATCTCGACTGATTTTCAATGTGGTCATTTCCACTCGCCTTCCAGGAGATCCGGCTAGGCGGGAGTGTCGTGCTTGGTCTGTAACGAGGTCTGTTCCCTCCTGCCACCATGCGAATATGTTGGACCGCGTTCTGCACCACTGTCTGCAAGATCGTCAAGATCGATCCCGCGGTTGTTCTCGACGTCGTAAGAATGAATCAGCCCCTCCCGATCACTATGACCGTTCATGAAGGCAATGCTGACTGAGCTTCGGCGAGACTGCATGGATCGCCGAGTCTGGAAGCCAGAGATCGCATCGGTCGGTACACCTTCATCGTCAAATTTGTCATTGACCAGACTTCGACCATCAGGATCGTGGCGAGAAAGATTGAGGAGGTAAACTCCAGCGAAAATGATAAGGAAGCCGCACAGCAGGGAAATTGTGTTGACGGCCTCGGTGGTATTGAATCCCTGGAAGAGAATGAAAGAAGCGCAGAGTGTCGCTGTCGTGAAGGTGACGTAGTATAGGGGATTCACACTATGAGAGAGGCTTGCAGTTAGTGACCGAGTGGAAAATGGTTCTCCAGAGTAGCCGCGAAACACCACACTCACATCGAGGTTGAGAACGCGTTCAGAGCCTTGTTGATATAATTCATCTGGGTCAAAATGCAAAAGGCGGTCACAATGGCAAAGACATAGGTGGACGCGTGAGTAAATTGATTGTTGCCCCCGAGAGTCAGTTTCACTGCGATACCGAATGCCTTCACAGACATGACCGAGATGGAGCCGACAGTCGAGCAGATCGAGATGAAAATGAGAGGGTTTTTCTTTCCATATACGGGTGCGATTCGGTAAATCATGACCGTAGAGAAGATCGCGACGGCGAGGCAATAGCAGAGGAAACCTAGATCCAAGGATGAGCGACGTGAGACGGGGAGAGCACGACCGTCTGGGACAGGCTCACCTGGTTTCACGGCGTATGCCAGAATCTCGTCGATTCGTTCCACAGGCTTGTCAGGCGGCGCGTGAAGCACGATGACGACCGAGCCAAGGAGACACAATGCGCAGCCCAGTTTGCCGAGTGTCCCTAACCGTTCATTTAAGAAATAGGATCCCAGCACGGCACTTCACATTGTCAGCGGATATTGACGACTCGTAGGCAGGGGCGAGGCAGGAGGGAATTGGGGATGGATTTCCGTACCCGATCAGCACACTGAGTGCACCCAAGGGCGTTACGAGAATCGCAGGCGCGAACGCATAGGCGGCGAAATTTGCAACTTCTCCAATGGCCACTGAAACCGGACGGTTAGCGGTGCTTTATCGAGGATCGAGCAAATGCTCGGCGCGAAGAATTTCATACAGGTGACGACACCTCCCCACCAAATCGGACTTTTCAGATATGAGAAGCCTTCGCCTTCGAAGCCGTGTTGCCTATTAGCATGTTGAAGACCCTGCGGTGGTCGCTATCAGCGCTCTGCTCTTGAACCCCAGTCGTTTCCTCCCAATCTGATGTAGCTCGAGGCGGCGCGCCGAGGCCGCAGTTGATTGGGTCAGTTGTCTCCCACGAACCTTTTTTGTGATGACGAAACTTGTGCCTACGAGCCACATGCATTAGCCTATCTGTCTTGGCAGGAACAGGTTGGGGACGGCGGCGGCATGAAAGGTGTATCAGAAGGAAGAAGGAAGTAGAACATACCAATGGCCATTGTAGACAAAATGGCTAATATGAGCCCGACATATCTGTGTATCGTTGCGACCAAGTCAGCGTTGTCCTTGTCCTGCCACCTTGTCCACAAAGGGACCGGCGCAACCTGTGACACCAGGCGACCCCTCCGACGGGCCGACGAACATACTTGTCAGGAAGCATCGTGATGCGAAGCGGTATAGGAGCGTGCAGCTCCTACTGTACTGGATCCTCCAACGGCTAGTGATCTGGGTTCTCGCAGATCCACGGTGTGATGAGCAACGAGCGACTGAAGGTTGGATGGTATGTAGGACGGTTTGAGAGCTGGGGCGGGCGGGCGGAACGGATTCGGAGAGCACCTCGGGCAGCGCAAGGAGGAACCGCAGAAGGGATGCGTAATCGACTGAACCGGACACGGTAGGACCGCGACGCCCAGGGTGACTCAATACCCTCTGGAGCCCTTTGAAGTTCTCTGGCAAGGTTCGCAAAAACAGAAAAAGCAGCAATGGACAACGTTGACAACGTTCAGCGTGCGCCAAAGAGCAGAGTCAATGTGGTCCGATCGCAAAGACGAATGCCGGGAAATCGTTGTCGGAGAAAAAGGGCAAAATCTCAATGGGAGCAGACGCTACTCCAGGATGGAAAGAGGACAGTTTAGGTAAGTCAATGCAGGAGTTATACACTCAGTGGTGGTTAAGTGTGCCTCACTGGAATAAAGGATGCAGTAGGCAAGTTGTACTGCGTTAAGTTCGCCGGTCTACCAATTATGATGATGGATGAAGGTGACCGAGTCGGGCTCGGGAAGGGAGCCATGGAGCCACCAACCACGGGCGCAGCAGTCGCAGGAGTGTTTGGGAGTTGGGCCATCCAACTGCAGGACTCTTACTAATGCTGCTGGTGAGTACCTTACAGTAAGTTACCACTAACTCAGTACTCAGTGAGTCAGTACTACCTAGTCACCTACGGGCTACTCAACCACAGCAGGAACAGTATAGTTTAGTAGAGGAGGTCGGTTTTTAGTAGGTACTAGGTACTAAGTGCCAGTGGTAGCAAGTTGTTCAGGAACAAAGGGAACAAAGGACTTCAGACGAGGTCGGACCTCAGAGTGTCTGGCGTTGGGTCGGTTCGATAATGTTGGCTGCCTGCGTTCGGTGGAGAGACGATGGAGTAGGAAGGTGTCCGCTTCGAGCCTGGGCCCAGTGGGCAGTGGGCACTGAGGACGCGTCAGGGACTGTGTGTACTTTTTCACCTTTGCGAGGCAGTTCTCGTAGGCCAGAGAACAATGCAGAGACCAAAAGAAATGGTGGGACACGAAGGCATCTCAACTTGCTAGAACGGTCAAACCCTTAGTGACATGAGGTACTTGTGGACACGAGATATATTGCTGGGGTGATATGTACCACTACCTATCATACAGTCACCTACTACGGTGCTGTTCTACTGTAGTGCCTCACTTCGGCAGTATGACAGTACTACAAGAGGTGGGAATCTTGACTAAACTCTAAACATGTTCGTCAAAGGAAGGCGACGGACGACCTGATCACATGATAGCTATCGACCCCGAGAAGCCAGCCGAGGGCAGGCTGCACCTGAGCAGTTGAGCACAACTGTCAAGAGGACTCAGGGGCCCTTGAGGTGGTGGCAGTGAGCAGTCTCAACCATTCAATAAGGAAGAGCCAGCCAGTATGCTGTAGTATGTATACGTCTATACGGTGCTTCTATGGAATGGACTGGAATTCTCAGGTTGTATAAACTTCGCCGTAACACCTAACACCTAATACTCCTGCCTCTAGGTGTTCTTGAACCGCATTCAAACCTCGAATATGTCTCGACATCCAATGGCCATTGTCACTCTTCGAGCTCACTGATGTCTTCCTGCACCGTGAGACAGCAGCCCGTTCACAACCCTTCCCCCCCTGATAACAATAAGCGGGGCGATCCGTTCCCTCGTCTCGAGGCGAGAGCCACTTAGAGGGACGTACCGTGCCTCTAATTCTATACTTATTGTGTTAACCGTCCCATGACTACTACATTGAGTACATACATATCATATTTCATCGACAGAAATAAGGTACTGTGTAGTTATGCACTGACAAAGTATGGATTAAGCCACGACAAGTCTCGGAGATTCAAGATCGAAGATAACTTTGCAACCACGTTTGCCTTGAGATGCCAAGCCGAACTCTACTGCACTTCGACTGCACATGAGTGCATGCGTTAACATTAAACGAGTAAAAATTAAAAAGCCAAGACGTGGTGGCTCCGAACCCAGGTACGGTACAAGATTCAGGATGATCCAGGACAATCTAGGCCTAGCGTCCGAGCCTCCTCCAAATTAGCTTGAAATAGCCCAACTCCGACCCTTCGAGTGCGGTGGCGAGGGCATGTTGTTTCACATCAGATCACTGGTCCAAGGGGGGTCATATCTGAACCGCATGCGGACGGGGCGGACGGGGCGGACCCACATCTCATCTGAGTAGGGGGAAAGCAATTTGATACTCCAAAGTCCAAAGTCTCGAGCTCCGATCACCGAGAGTACCCGGGGTTCAGACCATTCAAGCTTTTGGGTTTGAACGCCCTCCATGACATACAGGACCCTGTGCATGTAGCAAGTAGGTAATCTCAAGTGTACTTCTGGTAGGGAGCGAGCTTGCTGAGTGCTCCTGAGTGCTCCTGAGTGCTGACGATCACCTCAGATACCTTGAGTCCTAGGTAACTATGAAAAGACACACTCTAGGATACGATTAAAGCGTTCGAATCGCTTGGAATTCCCGCTGGTGCCTGCGGATGGTACCTGCTCCTTATTATGCTGTCAGGCTTCTCACCTCATCAACCAAGATGGGCTCGTCCTTTCTGATCATGTCTTTTGTCACGGACGTGTAGAATGTCGACAAATGCAATCCGCTCGCTTCGATCAGCATTTATCCAGCTGCTCCCTGCTCTAGCATCGAAGAGACCTAACTTTCATCTCTTCCTTATCCATGGGTTCGGGATGCATCTGTTCCAAGAATATATGGCAGCACATTGGTAATGTACCTTTGTAGCTCTAGTAAGGTTATGGTTGGGATTAGTATTGTGCAGAGTACAGACCACTTCATACCCCCTCCTGGCTCCTCGTCTCATTTCCGCAAACGTCAGCACGTGCCATTCCACTACCGAGTAGCCTCCAGGTGATCGCCCTTCAGGTCAACCGAGGAGCTACCTGAATCAACGGAAGGATCAGGTCACGGACCACGCCTTGGCGGTTTTATCCACGTATTGAGAATTGGACCCAACACGTGCACTGAGGTGCCCGGGCGGAGGCCCGGAGTGGTGAATTGGACTGGGACACCGCGGGCACGAGCCATATATATACTCTTTATCCAGAACGTGATATTGCAGCCCTGAGATCAGGCGTACCTGGGTAGGATCACTCACACGTTCTAGGCTAAGTTTGACAGAAGGTCGCCTGTGTTGTACATCCATCCAAGCTATACGCAAGGACCAAGGAGAAGGTCCAACCCGAGAACTGGTACCTGTATCTAGCATTCAAGTCCCAAAAAGCACACACTGTGACAACATCAATCCATCCTGGTTATGCTATGCGCTATGGAGAAGCCGAAGCAAAGAACTTAGCGCATCGAGGCGCAAGTTCCTGTGTCATAAAACTACCATACCCATCAACTCCCGCTGTTTCAGACTGTAGAATGGTATTCTGCGCAGGAAAAGATGCACTGGCCAGGGACCATAAGGATATGGGAGAGAGCAAAAAAAAAACGGAAAATACAATGAGAAGAATAGGATGTCGTCATGGTCAAGGGACAAGGGAACCGTGGCATATCTCTCCGCAGTGGATGCCAGGTATCAGGTGACCTGTCCGCGGGGGACCGGGAGAGGATAGGGGACACAAGACATACCTGTTTCCTCGATCAAGAGAACGTACCATACCTTGCGGGTGTGCGGCGGCAAAATTGCTGTGAAATTGATTAGTAGTTGTTAGTGTTTGGAGCGGACACAGTGGCAAGAGCTCGAGGATCTATGGGGGTCCGGTGGTGCCTTGCAAGGCAGCAGTCCCGCAGAAGCGGTGCCTGCACAAGGTAAAAGTCGAATTGGGAAATGGTCAAAACAAGGGACGTGGAAGGCGAAGGGTCTATGAAGGGCGACGACGTTTGGGCTCAAGGCTGCCAGTCTCGTCCAAATCCCATTCATCGTCGTCCCCACGAGAGCGTTTGGACGATTTGTCGTGGGTTTGTGACTCGATGGGTGCCGAATCCTGCTCGCCCACAACGTGCTCGGTGAAGACAAGGATGTCCTGCTGCTCTTCATCGTGGCCGCCCTCAACGTGATTGGCGTCGTAATCACCGCCATATGTATCGTCTGCTGCAAAATCGAGTTGCTCATTCCCATACTCTTGCTGGAAGTCTTCGTCTTCATGGTCAAAGGTCTCCTCGAGATCGCCGGCAGTGTCTTGCAAGTTGTCTCTGGTATGTTCCAGTAGATCATCATCAGGATCCGCCGCATTTTCAAGTGTTGTTGACTCTTCGAGCGACTTCGCCTCTACCGCGGACTCCCACTCGTCCTCGTTCTGCTCATCGGCATCATGAGACACAGTATCGGCCCCAGGTTCCTGTTCCAGAGGCGCCGGGTCACTCTCGCCGACATGAACATCGCGGTCATCTGCAGCAGCGAAATCGACCACGTGCACGTCGGCGTCAGCCTCAGCTTCGTTGATATTGTCGTCTTCCTCATGGTATTCGTCAGGAATATCTTCTTGCGTCTGCTCCTGCGGAGCGGGAGCAAGTTCTTGCTCCAATGTCCGAGCACCATTCGATTCCTCGCTATTATCTACGTGCTCACCACCATCGCCGATCTGTTCTCCGTCTTGCTCAAGTGGCGCTTGTCCACTTGTGGCGGAGATGTCACCAGCAGACTCAGTTTCACCGGCACGATCGGATGTAGCCACAAGCGTGGAGGTCGACTCTGTTCTGGGAGCCTCAGGGTCGTGTTGCTCTTCGCGAGAGTCATCTATCTTTTCAACAGCGTTCGACGAATTATGCGGAGGGCTCACTGTATCCTTATTTCCCACTGGGATAAAAGTTGTTTCGTGGTCAGGTGACGTAGTCGTCTCATCGGGGTGGGCTTCCTGGTGAACATGTTCAACTGCATTCACTTCTTCCACGTGCACCGGAACTTGTGGCTCGGGATTATCGGTGCCCGAAGAGTGCTTCTGATGGCTCTGCAGTTCATGACTCTCCTCCAATGGACGATCCATGGTCTGAGTAGCTTCGCCATCATCAATGTCATCTCCATCTTCGTATCCACTCCATGGGTGAATCTGCGACAACCCTTTACCTTCGCCAGCGGCGGCTTCCAGAGCGGCAAGCTCAGAGGATACAGCCGGCCTGGAGCTCAGCGTCAAGTAGAAAGCTTCTGGTTCGCTGTTACCTTCATTTTGGCAAAGACGAAGGTAGACATTCAAAATTCGGTGCAAGGTCAAAGTGGATAAGTGCGAGCAGTCCTATACGTTCATTGATTAGCAGGAGCTCCTAGATTGTAGCGAGCGTATATGCAGTCGACGTTGGACTTACTTCGGTCAATTGAATACCCAATGAATCGATGTCAATGACAAGGACCTCATTCTCGGCGACATTATCCAACAAGACCTCACGCAGAGATTTGAACAGTCTACCAATATGATCGTACGCGATTTCTTCGTCATGAAGAAAGAATGTCTCCGAGGAGTCTCCTTCAAGAGGAGGAAATAGGGAGATTTCAGTCTCCTGGTAGTATACCTTGACAGGGTGCAGGGACTCTTCCTCATCAAAACTGTTCTGATCGTCGGTCTCTGGAGCGCTGGTGGTAGCGGGGTCTTTGGAAGGGTTTTTTGCATCCTCGTCTGCGATCCTAACACCCTCTGCAGCTTCTTCCATGTTCTCAGGCTCAACTTCATCTGCAGCTTCGTCTGCGTGGTGATCCTGTTGAGTAATTCCGGTCGCCTCGATTTGTTGAGGAATTTCTTCATCGTCTTTCTCAGCGGTCACACCGTTGACTGGAACAGCGTCATCAAGCGGAGCAATCACGGCACTCGGATCTTCATTTGTGCCAGAAACATGGCTTTGAGAATGGTCTTTAAAGGCCGAGGACTCTGCTTTTGAGTACTGTTCAGATCCTTCCAAGGTCTCAGCGCTCGTAGCAGCATTGACAGGTTCAAGAGAGACCTCCCCAAGAGCTACATTTGACTCCTGTGGCTGAGCATCCTCTCGAACCTCCACGGACTCACTTGGAACAGACTCTTCACCGATAGTGTCTACACCCTCCTTTGGTTGATGCGCCAGTTCTTCAACGGCCTGTGTAAGGGTCTCGCTTGGACCGTGGTGTTGCTCAACAGGTTCCAGGTGTGGCTCAACCTGAACTGAGGGGATAGGGATCGTATTCCCTTCGTCTTGATCGTCTTCCAGCATTTCGGCCTCATATGTGGTTTCTTCAAATTCAATTTCAACATCAGGGTCCTGGTCGACCAACTCTGCATCGACCATGGATCCTTCAGACGGTCCATCAGCCATGTCTGCATCGCCATTTGCCTCAGTCTCAGTGGTAAATAATGAGGCATGAGATGTGCCAAGATAGTCATCTGCGCCCATCATCTCACTGTCCATGTTCGAGACATTGTCTTCCATGAGATCGATATCGATGTCAAAGTCATCTGCGTGCCCGTGATAAGGCGAGGCCATCTCCATGGAATCTTCTGTCGTGGGAACCTCCATTGTTGTGATCATTAGAGACGGTCCGGCTGTCATAGCATAGAGCGCGACACAAGCTCCTTATGAGGGACGTGTCAGAGGGAGGCCTAAGGTGGCGCGCCGGATGCGTGAAACGGGCAGGTGAGGTGAAAAGAAGTTGACGCGAGTCGAGGATAACGGCGTACGTGATAATGATCAGAGATGTTTCAATAGAAAACCTTCCGAGTACTCAGCCACCTGGATCCTGAGAGAAGTTGAGGGAAAGGGAGTATGACCATGGGTCAAAATGCGTGACAGGTTGTAAAATTGCTGGAGACGAAGGACTTTTGAAAGCGCTGACGATTAAGCGAAGGGGCGGGTGGCCCGACGATTTGAAAGGCGTGCACGTGCACAGACCAGGTGGAAGACCAAAGAGACCAGCAAAGCGGCCCGCGGGCGACCCTGTCAATCAACCACAAGGGGCCTCTTCCCAGCTCTTGACTCTGCTGCAGCCACGATCGACTCGTTGGAGGACAACACTGCTGAACTCAAGCTTTCCTCGTCTTTCCGATTATACGGTGTCCTTAAACCCAGCGAAATTCCTCACTATGGTATGGCTGTCTCCTGTTTCATGGTCTGTTATCTGTGAGAATTACGTGGAGCTAATGGTCTGTCCCGCATCTTTCAGGTCGTGCTCGCAGCCTCCATTTGCACTCGCGGTGGTAAAGCAGTGCTTTCGCGCCAATTTCGCGAAATCCCTCGCTCCCGAATCGAAGCTCTTCTCGCCTCCTTCCCCAAGCTTGCGGACTCGCAGACCCAGCACACTACAGTCGAACAGGACAACGTGCGATTTGTGTACCAGCCATTGGATGAGCTCTACATTGTCCTGATCACCAACCGTCAATCCAACATTTTGCAAGACATCGATAGTCTGCATCTCTTTGCGCAAGTGACGACCAGCATTTGCAAGAGTCTCGATGAACGTGAAATCCTTCGCAACGCGTTCGAGCTACTCAGCGCATACGATGAGCTGGTAACCCTGGGTTATCGAGAGAATCTGTCACTTTCGCAGATCAAGACATTCCTCGAGATGGAGAGTCACGAGGAGCGCATTCAAGAGATCATTGAGCGGGTAATACGGTCCCTTACGCCGAGAGCTTAGGGGAGAGACTAACATTCATCAATAGAACAAAGAATTGGAAGCCAGCGAGGAACGCAAACGCAAAGCCAAGCAATTGGAAATGCAGCGTAAAGAGGCTGCTCGCTCAAACCGTGGCGCTGCTCCCCGAGCACCCAACTACCCTGCCTACACACCACCTTCGCGTCCGTCGGTCCCCGAGACCTTTGACTCCTACGAGGCGGAAAAGAAAAAGACCTTCGCCAAGTATGTTTCTCGCTTACTCATTGCCTCTGCCTTGTTGAAAGAAATGAGGACCAAAATTGCTGACCTGTCTGTCTACTTATAGGCCCCTTCCCACTCGTGGAAAGGGAATGCAACTCGGCAAGAAATCCAAAGCTACTGATATTTATGAAAAGGTACGGGGCGACCTCGGCCCGGAGATCGAGGAGTCCAGCCCGCTGGTCACTCCACAAGCGTCAACTCCTGTACAAGAGCCTTCCTCTGCTCGTGTGTCCCTGACAGGGGATCGTGAGCCCGTTCATGTGACTATTGCCGAGACAATTTCCGCGACACTCACTCGTGAAGGCGCGGTCAAATCCTTCGAGGTCAAGGGAGATCTTCAGCTTCGCATCACTGACCCGGCTTTCACTAAACTTCGACTTGACCTGCGAGCAATCCCCACCCAGGGTGCTCAGTTCCGAACTCATCCCAACGTCGATAAAGCTCTCTTCACAAATACCTCCGCCATCCAGCTGAAAGATACCACGAAACGATTCCCTGCCAACAACTCCATTGGTGTTTTGCGATGGCGTGTGGCTAGCACTGCTGACAATGCCGAGCTGCTTCCTATCACATTCACTGTGTGGGTCAATAAGGGCTCTGACTCGACCACTGTAACCGTGGAATATGAGCTGAATGGCGCAGATACTCTGCGTGATGTCGTGGTCACCATTCCCTATGGCACATCAGAACCTGCAGTTGCCAGCTTCGATGCGGTCTACGAGGTATCAGGTGATAGCCTGGACTGGAATCTAGGCACAGTGGACGAGTCAAACTCGTCGGGCAGCTTCGAATTCGAATCAACAGGCGATGGCGATGAGAATGAGTTCTTCCCTATGAGCGTTCGCTTCACGAAATCTCAGCCATTCGTCGATGTTGATGTCCTCGATGCAACCCTGTTGGAGATGGGTGGTGAGAGTGCTGGTTTCTCCAAGGACATTCGCAGTGTCGCGGAGAATTACCTTATCGAGTAATACGGCGATATGATTGTATAGAGTCTCCCTTTTCTATTAATGCTTAAGCTATTGTTCTTCTCCTGAGCTTATCCTTGACTTCCAAGATAGATATCTTTCTGTTGGGTCTTAGGTGATTCACTCGCATGATGCATGGAGATGATGGATTTCCTTTAGCTTCATCGGGCCCAGCTGTTCTAGAGCCGATGAGTGCAAATCAATCTTGTTGATTCAAGAACCCATCTACATCAGTCCATAACGAAATTTCCGTTGAACTCGTCCCCGCTTTCCTGTCTCGCCCCGTCGTGCAGTGTGCTATTGTCACATTGCTGTAATGCATAACGTCAGTATTGTCCAGCTCATGATTCTAGCCATATCGGCAGAAACATGCAATGCACTGAAGCTTTGCCTCTCGAAGTGGCAAGACTGTTGGTGAGGAGATTCAGACTTTTGGTACCTCGATGCTTTTCCATGGATCTCCCAGGATTACCCGCTCAGCTTGATTCTTCAATCCAGCGTGTTAGAACTTTCGGTCCCTCACCGGAAGAGACAAGCACACTCGACAAGCATTCTCGCATCAAACGTCACATTGACACCGGTCTTTTGGTCTAGACCGCCAAAGCCCTCGCTGAATTTAGGGCTGCAAAGAGAAGTGCTCTTTGGTTGACTCTCTTACTTCTGTCCGCCAAAGCCTTCGGCCAACCAAATCTGAAGTGTCACCTCATGCGGTACGCAACTTCGCGTGAGGTGATATGGTCAGTTCGTTGTTAATCGACCTCCTTCAGGGGTGCTCTCAGTCGAGGAGGCGTCGGAGCCGGCAGTCTTTCGGTTCCAACGACCGATGCATAACTGTCCTCAATTTTGGTTCGAGAGGGGCTCCAAAACATTGATTCAGCCAATACATCAAGATCTCGGACTCGCTCTGATGCAAGACTATCGTCTATATGGCCAGTGAGCGGCGAACACAAAGTGTCTGTGATTACACTGAAGATGCATAGATCGATTCCAGAGTCGCCTCGGCCAACACTCCAACAAGATGAGGCAAATCGACAAGACCTGGCTTCCCTGAAGATACATTACCATTGCCACAGTGATTTCACTGCTGCACTGGGACGATCATCATGACAATGGTAACTCATTGTTCATAGCATGCTAGAAAGCTTCTCGCGAGCTCCCCGTCTCGTGGAAGCGACCTGGAAATGCTTCAAGCCGGATCACTGCACCCTTGGTTGAAGGGGACCAATAGAATAAAAACTCAATTCAGATTCGTCGTTCCACGTCTCTTCATGAGCGTCTGATAGTGCCATCTTCAGACCTTGCCCGGGAATCCTGGAGCCTTTGGGGTAAATGCGGAATTGCGGGTGGAGTTGTTCTCCCTTGAAGTCAAATACTCACTCAACCCCGATCTAGGCCGAGACATACATATTCCAGTCTCTTGATTCCCAGAATGAGTCTTTCGCGCCCTTTGTGGGACTATCAGCAAAGCTTATTCATGTTATCGAGTGCTGACGCCGAGACGTGCAGCCAACTGAGTCAAGTGAGTCAATCATTGCTTGACGACTATAAGCCTTGCTCAGCAACTCATCAACTGAATAGACACAGCAAAACCCACTAGCCGCCCTTCAAGTACCGGAGACTGAAATCGGCAGCAAGAAAATGGCGATTCCGCGCCTCGCAGAAGGCACAGAGTCAGCGTTCACGTCCCCTGGCAGATTTCACCGTCGCCACGTCCGCCGGGCGTGCGAGAGCTGCCGCCAGAGAAAGACAAAATGTACAGGTGACAAGTCCGGCTGTCGCAACTGCCGAGAAGCTGGCATCATCTGCTGTTACACTGATGGGAAACGAGAGAAGTCGAAGCGGTCAGTAGATCTACTGCTTGACTCTTTACTGAAAACCCTGGACTCGATTGACCATTCTCGGTGTATACAGACAGCTGGCTAGCTTGACCGCAAAGGTACAGGCGTATGAGGATGTCATTAGAAAGTTGAGTGGCCGCTTTGGTGTTTCTGATGAGCAGCTAGTAAACATTGCCTTGGCCGCGGTAAGAACCATCGTTTTGCGTTTCCTCGGCCCTGGGAGACCTAACTGACAAGCCGCAGGAGTCTGCTCCGGAATTAGTGATCCAAGTTGATGACAGCCTGGCTCAGAAAAACGATAGAGGTCGAAAGTCTGAGTTCGAGCCTCCCCCGCAGGATAGCTCCTCATCGCCTGGTATTATAGGCCGTGTGGATCACACAGAAGAGGACTTCAACCGAGATGAAAATGCTCGTGCGACCGGCTTTGTCGGTAGGAGCTCAGAGATTGCCTGGCTGCAAAAACTAGGAAAGGAAATGAACACGGAGTGCGAGGACTGGTTGACAGTCAAATCTCACGAGGATAATGAGAGTGGACTTCCGTCACCGACCCCAACTCCACTGGTCGACAAGCATGTTGAGCCGTTGGTAGCGTCAGCCACCTACTTTGCAGATGATCTTGAAGTTCCTAAAAGGGAGCAAGTTGATTTGTTTGAAGTACCCACCAGAGACGCTGCAACAAAGTTGCTGAACGCCTACCTGACATCAGTCCATCCATCATTTCCCATCATTGGGATTTCGACCTTTCTCTCACAATTTCAAGTCTTCTTTAATCAGCCTTCGCTCAGGCCCGGCAGCAAGTGGCTAGCGATTCTCAATTTGATCTTCGCCATTTCTTCAAAGTATGGTCAGTTGACCGACGCTGATTGGGCAGAAGGCGAGGATGACCATGAGGTCTACTTTTCAAGAGCCAGAGGCCTTTGTCTCGAGAATCAGTTCCTTCAGCATCCAGACCTACAGCAGCTGCAGATTGAAGGGCTCGCTTCCTTTTATCTAACATCGTCTGGGCACATAAATAGGTGAGTCTTGAGCTTCGATTATGGTGAGTACATAGCTTCCTGTTCACTGACTGTTTCGCGAGCCAGAGCTTGGAAACTAGCTGGAAGTGCTGTTAGGGGTGCG
This sequence comes from Penicillium ucsense, assembly GCA_014839625.1. Classification (NCBI taxonomy): domain Eukaryota; kingdom Fungi; phylum Ascomycota; class Eurotiomycetes; order Eurotiales; family Aspergillaceae; genus Penicillium; species Penicillium ucsense. The sequence continues at coordinate 6,010 of WIWV01000172.1, read as the reverse complement.
CTAGGTCTTGGATTACACCTCCAGAACGTGGGCGGTTGCACTTCAGATACCTCAAAAGAGATTCGGTATCGCGTTTGGTGGTCACTCTACAACATTGAGCATCTGCTCGGGGTTATGACAGGTCGCCCATCGTGCATCATGGACGGCTCATGCACGACACCCCTGCCGGTTCCATTCGATGAAAGTGATTTCCAGAAAGAAGACGTGGCACAGCTGATCAGCGTGGCTGGGCGAGGAGCTTCGAGTCCTTTGGATCGAGTGTCTCTGAACGGCAACACCGCCAACCTAGACTCTACCGCAGACTCCGACTCGGGCGAATCAACGTCGGCTGGTGATCAGAAACGAAGCCGGGTGGAATATCTGAAGAGTCTTCCACCATGCATGTCTCTTTATTTTCTACAATTGACTTCACTCGCTATTATTGCCAAGCGGATGACCACCAAGCTTTATAGCCCCGAGGCATTGCAATCCCCTTGGGCAAGCATTGAGTTTACGATTCAAAGTCTTACACTTTCCATCGACTCATGGTTCATGAACCTTCCCCCGGCATATGATTTCACTTCGACTCAGAGCTCGCAATGCCCCGTGGGTCAGCGAATGGGCCTCGCCTTTTTGTTTTACAGTACGAAAATCGGCATTGCGCGCCCATGTCTCTGTCGGCCGGATGCCTCCCCGTCCGAAGACAGCAAGATGCGGAAATTCTGCGGCAAGACCGCTGCTGAATGTGTGGAGTCTGCATGCCATATGCTGACTCTGTTTCCTGACAATTTGGATGCGGCTCTGTTGCATCGGATGTCTCCGTGGTGGTGCACCCTACATTACTTGATGCAAGCGACCACCGTACTCCTGATGGAGCTTGCCTTTCGATCTCGACATGTCCCTGACAAAGCAAACATGGTACTGAAAGCTGCCAGGAAAGCTGTAGAGTGGCTGGCTGTCATCGGAAAGAAAAGTACCGCATCAGCGCGTGCGTGGAAAATATGTGACGGATTCCTTCGTCGCCTCACCCCTTCGGCGGAGATCGGCATGGGCGATGTATCAGATAATGAGGATTCAACGAGTAATTCTCTTTTCGATGCATCCTCCGACGCTCTCGACCCATTCGAGGCAGGTAATAGTCCCCTGGTGAGCAGCCTTGCTTTCGAATTGCCTCCTGTGCCCATTGCCACAGCAGATTCGATCGCAGCTGAGATGGACTCTATTGCTTGTTCGCCGAGTAATCAGCCTTCGAGCCCGCTTGATATGTCAATGTCATTCAATATGGAAGCGCCTGATCTCCTGGACTCGTTGACCAAGCAAGAGGCGCCTTTCTCTAACCAACTAACGTACGATGATTTCTTCCCCTGTGATCCCAACACGGGCCAGATCACGGGATCTTTCTTCCCAAGTGGCCCTAATTTGGACGTTGACATGGGGTATTTCTGGGGTGATGCCGTTTGTTAAGGTTGAACATGTTGGATATCAGATCTTGAGCGAGCCATGATTGATCCAAGTCAGGCTGCTTGAGAGGTTGGACCTCATGGGCTCCCGATACTGGTAATCTGGCTTTGCCATCCGATATCGCACTGCTCGCACCAGTAGCTTGTTACGTTTGACCTTTCTTTTCGTCGATGCCGTCAGAAATTGTGCTATTATAGACATAGAACAAATATCATTGGAGTTTGTGATGTACTTGAGGGTCTTGCCTTGGTATAGGTAGTAGATGCATTAATCTATCAATGCCTTTCAACCCAACCACTAATCTATCGTACAAATACCTCCGACATGTTCATGCACACCTCTTCTCGAGCGAAAACTGCTTCCACCTTCGGAAGAGCGCAGGAATCAAGGAACAAAACGCAGCTCCTTGCAACTTCCACCTAGGGGTGAAAAAGCTCCTGACTCGTCGCAGGGTTTCGGGATTCTGGTTCCCAGACACGTTTCTGGGCAGTGAAAAGTGCATGAGCACGACACTCCTTGGAGAGACTACCCCCGCTCACGTGGCTAAAGGGGTATACGCGCTTATGATGGTACCCGGGTTCATATTCCACGAGCGAGATCTGCCCGAACGTGATATGCACGGCCCGTGTAAATCCCTCAGTCCACGACGGGCCGACGGAATTCCGCGACGTATCGAAATCATCCGGCTGGACACCGAGCAAGCCATACCCGTCCATCACAAATTTCTCGATGCAGTCTAGTATCGGAAGCAGACGACGTCTGATTCCGCAGGCATTGTGGTTCTGATCGATCTGATAGTCGGGACATTTCTTGAGCGCGACCAGGATCGACGCAATGTCCGGAACCGGTGGAACGTGGTCGGGAGTGGAGACAGTTTCGTCTGCTGTGCTTGGCGGTCTGAAATCAGGATCGATGTAGTTGGATCCAATAAAGACCGATTTTGTTCGGACTGAGAAGAAGCGAGTCATCTGGCCCAGATGAAAAAGATCGCACTGATTGGCATTGTCGAGACCCGCTCGACATTGAACTGCTCGTTCTTGGGTATTCAAGAGATTTCGCGCAGCTCCAGATGAGGCGGTTGTTGGATTTTGTTGCTCGGTTTCTAAACCGCCATATTTGCGAAGAAAATATGCCTGCAAATCTGCGATTGTGTTCAAAACACACTGCCGTCGGTAGAATAGTTGCCCTATCATGAATTGTTAGCATTTTGCGAATGGTAGTAAGAGCACAACCTGAATAGGTCTTGTAGATGCATCCTTACATTCCAGTCCATCTGCCAGGTACTGCCATGGAAGATGAGGGACCCCGGGATTTTCTGGTGGTTGAGCCCAGTGCTTGGAGCCAAGAACCACCAGGGCATGTGATAGTCTCCTCAGGATTGTGTGTTCCTCTAAAGCTCTAGCAATGAATATGCATTGCCGGATTCGATCCTCGCCGAGCCTCAAGGTTCCCTGGCTGAATTTTTCTTGCGATTTGTTTCTTCCAAGATAGTTCAGATTCTTCAGGACTTGGCACACCCGTTCCTCATTCTGATAGAAACCTGCAATTGCAATCAACCTGGCAATCAAAGATGGAGGCCGTGATAGCAGAGTGCGGAAGAACACAGCCATCAGACTGTCTTCGCTATCTTGCGCTGTGCCTGTTTTCAGAGATTCAAAGCAGCACATCTGGAGGGAAAGCTCAAACGCCTCCATTCCAAAGAGGTCCGAGATTGCATTTGTCGGTAGCTTAACAACAGGCAAGACATCTGAGGTAGACAGATTTGCCAGTTGACTGGCGAGGGATTTGTTCTCGATGAAGCTTCTGGTAGGATCAAGAAGCACATTGAAATAAGAGCTTTGTTTCCTCAGCGTTTCCCTGTCAACCTTCCAGTAGTGGGTCTCTGCAGAAGCTGAGCTGACATAGTGCAAGATCAAATCGCCGCCGGGACAGACGATGATAGGTGACTCTAAAGTGCTTTGGCTCTTTGGCGTTGCTTTCGACTTTGACCTGAGAATGAGCGTATTAGGTGCTTCCGTGGGGTTCGATCCTTCGAGACCACCCAGCTTCTCTGTCATCCTGAGGTCCTCAAGACAGTCCAAGGATTTGTGAGGCTGTGGTGCAAGCCCCGTATCTCGGACCGTATCCGGGTTTGCTGTGTCGCAATCTGGTGCAAGACGGGACGCCTGCTATCTCATCAGCCTTTGTGCCATATTTCGTCAACCCGAAGGTATTATTCAGATTCACTTACGTTCTCTCGTCTTTCACCCGATGACCTTTCACATAGAGACGGCTTTCAAGTGACTTGCTGCAAGGTATGTTGGCCTTCACACCTGACTAGGCGAGTCACGGGAAAGAGGCAAGACACTCAAGTTGCCCACGCGCTAGCTTCACGCCTCTTGTGAGGGTCCTTGAACAATTGGGACACGTAGCGATAATGATGCCTTGATTCAGAGAGGATCTGCAGCCTTTATGCTTGAAGCTAGAGCGGTCGACAAACAGACATTCCCAAACGTTGTTGAAAGACAAATTGCCAAGTGCCATCCTCAATGTTGAGCACGTCTACAGGCCTCTGTCGACATGAAAGGTGGGGATACCCAGGGCGGTAAGACGCTGGAGTCGGGCACCGAGCGGTGAGTGGAAGCTCCTCTTGAAGCGAGAGATGCTCAGGTAAGAACTGAGAAGCAATCTTACTTTTCTGTGTGTATAGGGGCTGGCAGTCTTGACTAAACTTGCAACTTAGGACTGTGCCTCCAGCATGTTTTTAAAAGAAATTCCCTCTCCCGAGGAGAGGGGCATCATTAACATACAAGAGCTTTCTGGTCGGTACCTTAAGTAGTGCGAATCTTTGTCCTGAGGCGTCGATTTTTGGCCAAGCCACCAGGTACCTGGTCCAGAGGCCATGGGACGATTTCTGCCCTCGACATAATAAACAGGAAGTGCAGTAGCAGGTGATCAAGAGGTGATAATTGATTAATTAATGTATATTCTGATGTTGATCGGGCGCGAGCGGCCTTTGACTGCCTGGCTGTGTCGGGTTCAGGCTAGATCACCCGCAGATGACTTCCATACGGAAGACAGCTCAGTAGGGCCCTTGCGAGACTTGAGGAGGGTCCTTAGTAGTAGTCACGCTTCCATCTGGTCCGAAGGACCTGGGCCGGAAGCACTTCTCTGGAACCCTTATGCAGACTGTGACGGAAACTATTTTGAATGAACCAGATCAAGATTCTGCAAATCTAAAGTGAATGCAACGATGGTATGATGAGGAAGGGTCATAAGATGGGGGACATAGCGGTCATAGAGGGATATAGAACTTGGGATGCCTGTTCACTCAAGGGAGAATGACGAGCGGGACATGGAAAAGCCGTGGACCAACTGAGATCAGCGAGTCCTGAGGAGGACCCCCAGATTGCTCCTTGCGATGGGCATTGCGCACTTTCAAGGCCTGGTCGATCACATAGAACAATTGGGCCACGCTCTTGGGCGTCTCACTTTCCGCCGAGCTGCCGTTATTTAGACTGCGCATCGGGTCGGTCTCAAAGCTTGCCAGAAGCTCCATTGGAACCAGTGAGAACAAGGCGAACAGATGCTTATTTTCAAGATATGGAATCGACTCGAGAATGTCTCGGCCCATTTGAGGAGAATGACCGAGGCTATCTTGGAAGGCCAGATCGAACAGGTAATCCCGAGTGTAACTTGTGAACAATGGCTCACAGGTGTGGAATCCGACCACAAAGTCATGATTTGCACAGGCTGCCATAACTGTGCTCTGACGAAACTCGGGAGTGAAGGCGGAGTCGATAGCGCTTGGCAAGCAGAGAGCGAGTCCTCGTGATAGCAGAGGTGGTGGAGGGATGCCCTCGTCGGGCTCGACGTGGGGCTGCAGGGTGACCGATTCCGTCACAGAGATGGTCGACGATTTTCGTAGCGCAGAACCAAAGTTATCGGAGCTGAACTCGAGCCACCCATTAGTACTTGGGGCAGAGAGAGGCGTTTCGACGTCGTCGTGGGGCTCCTCTCCGTTTGTCGCCGAGATCTCAGTTTCAATGGTCTTTACTGTGGTCGCCACGGCCTCTCGAGCGGCCTTGCGCAGCGTAGGAATCAGCAGATCCATCTCCTGTTCGTTCAGAGGCACGCCAGGAGCCCATGAAGTAGCAAGATTTGACCATTGGGCGACCTTGACGGTTCCATGTGTGTATTTTCGCTTAGTAAAATCCGCGGCGGCCATTCGGGTCTTGAAGTCGGCGCTGCCTCGGCCCATGAAATTTACGGTGCAATTCAACACGCGACTGCCTTCCCATAGTATGAACCCATGTTTCTTGGCGTAATGTGTCAATTGCTCGATCGTGTCATCGGACCAATCGTCGATGATGTCCGCATGCACCTGGAGGACTGCGATGTGTGGGCCAAGCTCACAGGCTAATTTGACCAGGGCCTCGGTGGTGGTCACCGTGTCCGAAGCAAGCACAGCGACAGGCTGCCCAAACGGAAGACCCTTTTTGGCCGTGGTCAAATCTTGGAGGTACTGGAGGATGCGATTCTCCGGGACGCTCGCGGTCTCCGCCATTTTGGGGTGGCCGGGCGTTTTGTT
>WIWV01000171.1:0-42995 GCA_014839625.1 Penicillium ucsense | reverse complement strand
ACCCCTAAACCCCTAACCCTAAACCCCTAACCCCTAAACCCCTAAACCCCTAAACCCCTAAACCCCTAAACCCCTAAACCCCTAACCCCTAAAAAAACCCCTAAACCCCTAAACCCCTAAACGCCCTAAAAGCCCTAAAAGCCCGGTAGTTATAATAATAGTAAACTTTCTAAGATTAGCTTGAAGTTTTTAAATTATCTCGCTGCCCGTCTTAGACTTCGAAGTGTAAGGTTTGAATAAGGCTTTTCGACTATGTTACGTGCTAAAAAGTTCGAAACTAACTTATGTATTCAACGAAGGTCGAAAAGCCTGAGGGGGAAAAGGAAAGAGAAATCTAATCTGCAGAAGGTTTTAAGGTAGTGAGATCACCGGAATATGCCTTCATCCTTCTCTTTACCACGCAGTCGCGTGGTTACGGCGACTGCGTGGTTACGGTATCTCCCTTCCGATACTGATTTCTTCTGCAGAAGAAATCAAAGAAGAAATCAAAGTTCGGTATCCCCCTAACCCGTAACAAGGAACGCGCTTTTTGGCGTATTTTCGATAGCGGCGCTGTAGGATGGTAAGATATGCGAACACCCTTACCAGCGCGCTATACAGGGCTCATAACCTATTTGTAGATGTCGATCTATAGGAAGGAAAAGAGGAAGGTAAAACATAACTTGATTGGAGAGAAAGGTATGGGAAGGAAGAGAGGCTATCTAATGTGGGTTTGTGGGTCCCTCAGTGGTGAGTCGGCAGAATCATCCAAACACAAGTGAATTACTCAGAGTACTGCTGTACCCCTTGATTGTAGACATGGAGGAACTCGCTTCGCTCTCACCCGTTACCTATCTCGAGCATCCCTCATGAAAGCCTTTTATCATTTAGGGACGTCAATGTCCCGAATTTCATATTGAAAGACAGTAGCGGTATGCCGTAGAAAATAAAGGCTCCGAGACTAGAGTCCCACGTCCCTTCTGAACCCCGTGGGACAGGCCATTGCATTCATAATTAGCTTAATTAACCTATTGTGTAAGAAACACTTTGTGATGGTCTGAAAGCATCACAGACAACCTACAGAGCACAGAGTACTTTGTACACCCCACAGTACCCATGCACGATAGCTTACAGGTTGCAGATGCGCAGGGCAAAATCATGTGACCTTGGTTCCACGTTTCCATGTACAACAACACTTTACGGGACACATCCCCGACGGGACTTGAGCCGTCCAAGTAAGTCAGCCGCGAATATCTCAAGATCCAGACGTACTCTATGAATACAAATATCGTCAAATGAGGGTCTTCTTTGAGTATAGCTTCTTCACGAAGAAGTGAGCTTCCGCTCTCCCGACGCCGGCTGAGATCAGACCCAATTAACGAGGCGTTAGGCGATGATTTCACTGTAAACTTTAACCACGCACCTGGCGTCATGATCCACTCCCTTGACCTCGCAGCTAAGTGCAGTGCTCAGGTGACCGTTCTCGAGGTCAAGACTCTCATGATAACACGCGAGAAGTTTCAGGGCTAGGTGCCTTGTCTGAGGTCTCCGGCTGGGCTGAGGAAGGGAGCCAGATTTTTAAACGACATGACGCTATCACTGGGCGGGCCAGGTTGCCATCATTGTCACCATCATCATCATCAATCGCCATCGTCATAATGTACGGAACCGGATTACATGTGCGAAACACGGGAACGCGCGGAGCACATAGCCATGGTCAAGCTACACTACTCTCTCGGGACTTAGACCTCGTGACTCTTCTTTTTATTCTCTCGGCTCTGCTCTTGGTTCTTTTCAACGGTGGATTTGGAGGTTGGATCATGCCACCGAGTAAGGCTTTGGTCTGTGCTTACACGGAGTATTAGATCCACAAAACTCAGTCCCAGTTGACTTAGATGTTTTAGCAAATCGTCTTACACTTTCAAACCTCCGACCGTTCACGATGCTGACGTAATAACCTTTCTCTGAGTGTCACTAACCGCATGTATCTCGATGTTCTCCCCGAGGTCACATCTCTCGTCCGTCCCGGCTTTGATGTGACCTTGATAGCTTGAGAATTGAATACCCTCCTCCTCTGAAAGTAACCAAGCGCTTGCAAATTTGCGAGCCTCTTGATAAGATTTGAGCCACGGCTGTCATGCGAAGTCTTTCGTACGTGGCTGCAGTAAACAATGTCTGCACCGCATGATCAAGAGGAATGTAACACGTCCATCCTCATTATTAGTCGTCAACACCAAGTCGTTTGGAGACGTGGATACGGATCCTTAGCTTCTTTCGACCCAATACAATGGCGTCGACTACAAGCCCAGTCCCTTCTGAGGTTGCGATTTCTCCAATGCAATGGGATTTGTCTCGAAGATTGAGAACCTTTCCCGCTCATATCCTCATCGAAGATGTCGCGATGTGCAGCATCCTTGGCTTTGCCGAGAGAAGTGTATGTACCCAGGACGAGGACCTATTCCGTCTGCCCTCGTCCAGCCTTGGGCCTAGATACCATAGGCGTGACATGGTAACGAGTTGCGAAAACGTTCCAGCTTGGTCCATCATACTGTTTTTCGGAAATTGTTTCGTTAGTGTAGGAATACTTGGATTGAAACTTGGGGATTCAATCTAAGCTATAGTAATTCTCAACAATACACAAGATGGCTAGCTAGAATGGTCAGAATGGTGGCAAAACACGAGGAACATCAATAATACGTTCTAAAGAACCTTGACTCCGGCAATTGAACGAGTGAGCCATTCTCGGGCGACTGAATTCAATGTGCAGTCACAAGCTCTAGTGGCATGGCATGGGGTAGATCCACTTATAGCTTGGCATGACCAACGCTCACCCGGATTATTGATACACATTACACGTTCAATAATTAATCCTGAAATTGGAGTTCAGTGTGTTGCTACGCATCGTATGATCAACCCACGCAATTAGAGGAACACTTCTCTCTGTTATGTGAGGTCATTTCAAGTCTGGTGCTATTCGAAACTCTTCCCTAGTGGCAAATGGTACAGGTTCTCAAAATCTTGAATTCTAGGCCCATCATTCATAAAAAAAGATCGACGCACACCGGGAATTATTTCCACTTTGAGGATTACCCAGTTACTATCTTAGTTTGGTATCTCTAGTATCTTTCAGCGGGCTGGGATCTTTCTATTATTTTTGAATATAGAGGTATCCAACAGAGCAACGTTTACTCAGAATCACAGTCAGCGAGGCGCCGGAATTTACTTTGATAGTGATTCACCAAGAATTCAGGATAGTCACACAGCCCCGACGGCATGAATTATGACTCAATTTCGTCGAGTCGTAAAATCTATATTCTAGAAGACCACAAATATTCTAGTCACGTATCAACAGACAGCAGTTTGCTCGAGAAATTGAGGACACGACCGCTTTTTCCATACATACTTCAGCAGCCAGTTGACCATTCTATTATTATAGAAACAAAAAAACGCGAGAAGGGCAATACTTACTGGATGTTCCTTGTATGAGACAACTAGTGACTCCTTAGTTACCCGCCCTTGATTTCACATGGTGGAGATAGTGAAGTGATGATCAACATTCCAGTGCTCATCCCCATAGGTCGAGTCAGATCTTGATTCACAATTTGGCACAGAACAATGGTCATAAGTGAATTAATTTCTAGGGGTTAGTTGCCAGGTTTTGCTTTCTCATCCTCATCGCTCTAGTAATCTAGCTTTTTCAGGTTCTTAGTGATCGATTTGGGTTGCAACGGCACCCAATGGTACTTGCTGAGTATCATATCATAATTATCTCTTTGCCGCCAGTGACTGCACGGTGCGGAGGAACGGTGCGGAGAAACTGAGAGTAGGGATCCCTTCATGACAAACGGCTGCTTCTCCTTAGAACATAACTTGGATTGTGAAGAAGACCTTTAACGCAAGGTGATAGGAATATTTGGAATCTTTTGACTAGACACCTTCATCGCCATGGTCCATATTCTTGGGAACTGTCAGCAGATTATTCAGCTGGGAACGGCGTTATATCTAAGTCCATAGACGCCTCTCACATAAAATCTCATACCTACTATAATCCTAGAAATGTGAATTTGATTCCAATAGTCGCTCGAGCAATAATTATATCCTGAAGATCATATAGCGGGTGTGATCTCAGGCTTTTCCCGAAAGACATCCTGTAAGGAGAGCGGGGACAAATACGCACGTCTATTCGTGGAAGAAGAGAGAGACCCTAGAAACGAGGAGGGTTGAGGAGTCTACCAGGCAAATGTGGTGAAATCTGGCAATATCACATGATAATCAACTGTTTCGAAATGGCCCCAGAAACACCTTCTTTGCCCTTACCTATCGTACACTCACCGGTGACTTATATTTGGTTGCCGCATCTGGTTTTTCGTATCATGATCTCAATCGAGAAGAAAATTTCGTCGAAGTGTTTGGCGAAAGTTTTATACAGAAAGTTCCAAGGCCACGAGTCTAAGCTTTTTTTGCATTCTATATTTGAGCCTCCTAGGTACAGTCACGGCTTTGAGGGCTAAAATGTAGTATACCTTTGAAGATAGGTCAAGGGCAGGATAATAGAGTGTACGTGGTGAGGTTTCAACCCCAGTCGGTGGGGTGGTTACCGTGCAGCGCCATCGGGCACGGGCATTGGTTTGCGTCCGTAAAGGCAATTGATGGGCCGGTCCGGCTTTGGCATTCCGACCTCACATGTCGAGACCGTTCTAGACTCAGCATGATGTCGGCGAAGGCTCTGGTTCCGCGCGTGAATATGAGCAAATACTTGCATCTCTTCTTCGGCCGATGGACAATGACAGAAAGTCATATGACGATCAGCTCTCTCAAAAATTGGACCACTTAACGTGTGATATTGCCACTCCAGGCCGCTTGACTGTATGCTCAGCTTTGAATGACATGCGCCTGGTGAGATCAAATATGGCTTAACAAGATATCAACGCGCCTATCGAAGCATGAAACTCTCGCGGTGCGAGCTCGATTCTATCATCCTTTATGCGATCACGGAAAATTATTGTCACTTTTCCTCGATCCTACGCGAAGGAAATTAAATATGCCCTTTTTAACCTACAGACGTTCCATTCAGCTACGTCAAACACTTCATGACACGCAGGCGACTGTCGTCACCCCTGATGAGGAAGGCTATCCAGAACTTCTTAGCAGGTGGAGTCAGGCTAGTGAGAGAGAAGCCGTAAGCTGGGGTTCCCTGTACTTTGCTTCAATATCCCTCCGCACAATGTTGCCTGTGTGACTTAGTCATCTGATACTGTTTCTTTAGGGTGCAGTGGTGATTGTCACCTCGTCCCACGAGATTTCATTGGTGGCCAATTTTGCGACCTCTTATTATATCCCTTTTGTGGTCCGCGGTGGTGGCTTTAGCACAACCGGCGCATCCTCGACGCATGGGGGAATTGTCATCGATATGTCCATGATGCGTGATGTTGTGGTCGATAGAGCCTCGCAAACTGTCGCCGTACAAGGCGGTGCAACTTGGGATGCGGTTGACCAAGCGTGTGCGAAGGAAGGGCTAGCAGTTGTTGGAGCCACAACGAGCGCAGTGGGAGTTGGGGGTACAACCCTTGGAGGCGGATTTGGCTGGCTCACTGGACGTCACGGTCTAGTGATCGACAATCTGATCAGCGTCAAGATAGTTCTCGCAGATGGCCAAATCAAAACCGCCTCCAATGAGGAGAACCAAGATCTATTCTGGGCCATACGGGGTGCCGGTCAGGGCTTTGGTGTAGTGACCGAACTTGTATTTCGGGCACATCCTCAGCGACCTTCAGTCTTTGGCGGCTTTATCTACTTGCAAATAGGGCAGCTCCCTGCAGTGGTCGACTTTGCGAACAAGTTCGATGCACAGGCAACTGGCGACGAAGGTCTTTTTTTCGGCTTCACCAGCCGCCCTCATGACCCACTGTCAACTGTTATTGTCGCCTTGCTGTTCTATAATGGGCCACTCAGTGCGGCCGAGGCCTTTTTCGCGCCGTTATTGACACTCGAGGATATCCAGAACGAGACTCATGAGATGCCGTACCCGGAGATGAATGCTTCCTTGGGACGGTTCCGCTCCCTTGGAACACGCAAAAGTATCGGCGGTGCGACATTTGCTTTACCATTGGACTACCGGCTTGTTCAAGAGGTTCATGACGACTTTGCAAAATTCATTCGAACCTATCCGCGAGTCGAAGGTAGTGCGGTACTTTTTGAACTAATACCATACACGCATGTCGCTCAAATACCAGTTGATGCAACTGCCTACGCGAATCGTGGCCCGTATCATAACTTTTTAATCTTCTTCTGCTGGTATGACCAAGAATTGGATATGAAGATGACCAGCATAAAATACGCAATGACACGCAGGCTTCGTACGCGTGCCGGGGTGCTCGACATTGCGGGAGAAGGGACAGGAATTTACAGTAACTATTCCGGTACGACTTCACTGAAACCTATCAACAAGCCTATTACTGATTCAATCGCAGGTCATGAAGGTGATGCGAAAGAACTTTTCGGCAAGAATCTTCCACGCCTGCAAGAGCTCAAGAAAATTTATGATCCCAAGAACATGTTTCAAAAATGGCACAATCTACTTATTCCGTCAACCGCACATTGATTTCTCATTTCCAATCTGTGATGGAAAACACAGAGCAGGCAGGGTAACATTTAGTCATTTTGGCCCGAATTTGATGACACGCGAATGGTCCCCGGATAACGCTGTATAAGACGACTTCAAAATTGGATATCAATGATTATTCTATTATTTTGGTAGAAATAGTTGTAAAAAAAGACATCTGTCGGGATACCTCTACTGAGAAAAACGAATTAATTGTCACGGCGCAGACTACACCTTATGTTGGGGTACGATTCATGATCGAACCGTTCCCGCGTCGTCTGCGGGCAAGAACACTACCAAAGGGCAATATGTGGAGATGCGGGGACTCGGTACGCGGAATCTTCATGTATACCTATACTGTGGGAACCAGCGGAGTCTCTACCAGACTCCAAGATTCAGTCTTTGAGAGCAGACCCCATAGACTTGGACTCTTTGCCTCGCCAACAGGTTATCTGGCCTGCGATACAAACTCCTTAACATTCTAACTCACAGTGACCAGTCGGCACCGCGTAACATGGATAGTATTTCGTAATGTAGAACGCCCCCCTAAGTTAAGGACGTTACAAGCTAAAGAAGGACTCGCAGATTCCCTTGGGATAAATTATCAGAGGAAGACAGTTTGTAGGGAATCAAGAGTTAGAGTTGTTATTCGCCCAGGCCTATATTAACTTGCTCAGTAACCATTAAGATATCTTTTCCATCTCGCATCTCCACCTAATCATTACCGTCTCTTCACATAGCTGGTATTCGACCCAGTCCTCCCTCAGGCTATTTCTTTTTAGGAATTGTCCTTACACTGAGAGTCTAAGTATAGAGGATTCACGTGACATACGTAATCAACATCGGGCTCTGGCTCGTTATAGCAGACGGCTTCACTATACCTCTGAGAAGGATTTAATATAGATAGTTCCTGACGCTCTTAGGTATATGAGATATTACATAAGGATTGATATTCCATACCAGCAAAAGATGTTTTTAGCCTATTAGGTGCTTTCTCTTTGGGAAGGAGGATAGTCATAGTTTATGGGCTATTAGTTTAGAACGGTATTTGAATGATTCTACCGAGTTACCACCGAGGGACCCACAAACCTACAATAATAGACAATCCCCTCCCCTCCCGTTCCTCCCACCGTTCAAGTTATGTTTCACATTCCTATTTTCCTTGAGTAGATGGTATCTACGAATAGTATTACGTCAAGAGAAACAACCGAGTACTAACACAATAACGTAGCGGCGCTTGGCTTAAACCGTAGATTGGTATAAGGAGGGAAAGCGTGGTGACTACGGGGACGCAGGATAAGCCGATGAGTTTGAGATATCACGAAGGTTTCAAAGGGCCACGACTCTCATGCTTCAGTCATCAACTGGAACCCGTAATGTATCTTGAAAGTTTCAGGAGATTGACTGCAGCGATTCATTGGCTAGGGTTAAGTATACAGCAAGTGCGGATACAAAAAATAAGGATAGCAATTATAGCAATAGACTCAATGATCAAGAACCAAACAAGAAACGAGAACATCCAATGCGAAGGGCAAGCTGCAGGAAGTCTTCATGCAAGCCAAATTATCAATGCCAGCGAGCGGGCCAAAGCAAACATTGCCGGGTATGAAGTCGCAACGACTTGCGTGTCGTCACCCGGAACAAGAAATTCATGGCGTCGGGGCCCTGGACTTGTAGTTGGACCGCTCATGACATCGGCGCTATCCCAGTCGTCGGGGCATTGCTGGTCAGGGTTCGATAGGGTCCGTCCAGTCCAATACCGAGTGACCACGGACCAGTCCCGAGCATTCAATTCCCAGACTTTCAGTGACCGGAAATCTGTGTTGCGGAACACCATCAAGGTACCTTGCGGTGCTGCGTATCGTAGGGCCAATTGAATGGACGGTGTTGTGTAAATGCCGGGTCCAAAGTCCTGATCGAAGTGATGAGGACTGATTACCGGCAGGGAGCAAGCCATCGATGAGACAAGCCCGCGTCGAGACAAGCCGCGGAAGAGGAAGTTGCCGCCGCCCAGCGACGGGAGCACATCGCGCTCAATATCTCGGCATACCCGCTCGATCTGTGAATGTTCGGAAATTTGGACTGAGCGGATCTGCCCAGGGAAACATTGCTGGCGGCAGAAGGGGAACAGGTCTCGCAGGTTGTGCTGCTGGACAGTCGACGTGACTGGTCCAGGGATCTGAACAGGCCGGACCGGGAAGGCAATGACCGACAGATCTGGCGGAGGCAGACAATAGTTCTTGTAAACCGGCCCTGGAATCTTGCCACTGTCGTACCAGTGGGGCAGCATCGATCGAATAGATGCATTGATTGGGATTGGAAGAACCTCGTCACGCATGGTGATTTCCGGGCTGTCGATTGCGGTGACGAAGTCATCGAGCCCTGCGAGCCAGCACAGGCTGGACATGGGCCCAACCAGTCTCAAGGTTTTGTTCCACTGTTCGTCGGGGTTGATGAAAGCGGCAATATCATCTGGTATTGGACCTGGATACCCATCTCCCTGGGTCCAAACTGGTCGAAAGCCATTTGCAACCAGTTCATGGGGATCCTTCTCGAAGGAATCCATCTCGGCTTGAGTTTGGAGTTGTTCCCTTGTATCGTCAACAGGGCTTCCAGGATCTTCCGCCAGTTCGTTGGTAGAAGACATTTCTGTTTTTGGCAATAGTGGCTTGTTATCCTGGAGGGTGGAAAATGTTGTCAATGGTGTGGATGCAGCGCTCGCTCCAGCTGCGCAATACTGTGGCTCAGACGAGGTGCTGTCCGAACAAGTCCGCTTCCGCTTCTGGCAAGACATCGTCACAATGACAGTTCGAAAATGACAATTTAAAGATAACTTTGTGATACAAGCCAGTGGATTCAGCCGTATTGTAGGTAGGTTTGATGAATGAAAAAGAAAGGAGATCCGCTCAGAGCATGTTTTGTTTTCTTCCGCTACCCATCGTGAGCTTGGAATCCGAAAATTGGAAGGCGCTTGCCATAACAACGGAAGGAGCACATATCCGAACGACGACCATGTACCGTAGCTGGGGAATTTTCTGCTCTACGGCGCCTTTGCATTCGACTTTATCAGACACTTTTAGTGAGTTGGAACACTTTCTGGGTAATGTTTTGATTGGGAAGCTCGATCGCAGTGTATAGTAAATGTTTTACGTTCAGTGTATCGCAGAGCTCAGGCTGCCCGCATGGCCCAGTCGGTCCCCGCCCGGATGTACAGTCAATCTTCAACCGCCAGAACGGAGTCTTGATAGTAACATGCTCCTGCAAGTGGTTCGGCCGAATTTCGAAGGCAAAGTGAATTCTCGTCTGCATTGATCACCATCGTTCTACCGGTTGTCAATCCTCGCCCACTGCCCTTTCCTTGGGCATTTGCAATGTTTGTAGGTTGACGCAGCATTACCGAGGGTTTTCATTTACGATATGTGACCCAGGTTCCAACGCTGTTAGGGGGTATAACATGCCCAGCGGAATGTTCTGTAGCTTACCGATGTCTTCATGTCGTATCCGTTTGCCGAGCTTTAAGATATCTGCAACGAGAAATGACATCGGCGAAATTTCAATTTGACTCTGAGAGCTTCAATATGCTTTGTTTGTAATAAGTGAAATTTGAAAACAGGCTAGATACCACATGATCCACGTTGAGAAAGATTAAACATGTAGCTGGACCCAACGCCAGAGTCGATCGACGGTTTGCTGATCCATAGGACCCACGATGCTCATACTCTCTGCCAATCCCCTGGCTCGAGTGATCTCGATACGAGGTGGCTTCCTGACAGCCCGAGGAGCTCGGCTGGTCCCAGCATAGCTCTGCCTCCAGAAGCCCAGAAGACTGCGCGCGTGATGATCCTCACCTAATTGATGTTCGACTCGATCTACCCAGTCTGAGGCTGGTAGAATATGAAGATGTTTTGGCGGAGTCATTAGAGACGCAGCTGAAGAAACCCATTGGAGGACTTGGCGCCACGGCGTGGAGTCATGTGGGTTGGCAACGTGAAATACTGGTGTTGGTCGAGCCTGCGAACTAGCGTTGCTATGCTCGACCCCTTGCGTCTGAGACAACTCGCTATGGTCATTTGATAATCTCGCAAATGCAATCTCCAGGACGGAACGTGCAGCGACATCAACCGGCAGCCAGTTCGTTCCCTCGGCATCCAGATCCGGCAAGGCGCCAACTGCGCTGGAGGCAGAGAACATCAGTGGATACGCCTCGCTCCGATTCCAGGCACCAGTTAAGGTATCGCCACACAATTGTCCAATTCGAATGATCGACGCGACACTTTTTGGCGTGTCGCCATCAAAGGCCTGGTTGAACTTGGCGCACATTTTCTCGGCGACCCATTTGGATCTAGCGTATCCCAGAGGCGCCGCATGCGCCGGGTCATCTGAAATTGCTTCTTTGATTGTGGACTGGTCAGTCGCAACAGCAGCAGCCACAGAGCTGATGAAGACAAAATGCGCATCAGACTGTCCGGCCAGAGCGAGTAGCGCGGCAACACACGCAAATTGATTGTCGTAAGAAGAAATTGGCAGATTGAAATTGACTGGCCACGCTCCGTGAATGATCAATGCCGTGTCGTGCACAAGCTCTTGCCATGTGCCTTCATCTAGACCGAGACGAGGCTTATCAGTTTCAAAGGGAAGACAAACAATAGACTGTTCCTCATCTGGTCCATCTGTGCTACGGGGCAAATGGTGAAAACCGCGCTCTGCTTGACATTCCGAGACCCGTCGATGGGCTTCATCAACAGTCCGAGCTCGAACAAGGCAACATATTCTTCTCGTCGCAATTGGTCGCTGGCGAAGCAATCCTAAAATATAGGCACCAAGAAAGCCGGTCGCACCAGTGATGACGATGGTGGCATTGGCAGATTCTAACTTCCCATGTGGCCTGCGTGGGGGTTGCACATCATATTTGTCGGCCAAAGATTCCATGTACGCAAACTGGGTGTCATGGGCACTCTCTCGGTGGGCTGAAGGGTCCCACATGGCGTCAACGTAAGTTGCAAGGCCACGAACTGTCCCTTGGTCATAGACGATGTTCAAGGGCAATTTAAAATTGACAGGAACCAGCCGTTTCCGTTCAATGATCTTTCGGACCTGAATGCATGCAATCGAGTCCACGCCTTGTTGGTAAAGGTCTTGATCAGGATCGACGGGGCGATGCAGCACACGGTGGAAGCACTGCAAAAGCTCATGCAGTAAATCAGTCCCATCGAGGCGAATCGGGCTCGCATCATACCCGTCAGGCGCGATACTGTACGCTGACTCGATGAGGTTTGAAAACATAACATCTGCCTGATGCCGCAAGATAGAGCCTTTGCTGCTCTTGGGTAGATGAGTAGTTCCAGCAGAGGATGCAACTACAACCACCATTGACTCTTCCACACGTGCATGAGGAGGGCTGCGGGCGTTTAACTCTGTAAGAACTGGATTCACGGCGTGCAGGAGTTCTTCAGGCGTCACGCCGGTACTAGGAAACAAGAGAGCCCCTGCACAGACCTGGCCTGTGCCAAAAACATAAACGTCCCGCAGCAATGGCGTTGCAGATTGAAGTTCCTGCTCAAGGGGGGCCGGGTCGAATTTCTTGCCATTGGCCAAAGTGATCTGTGAATCCGCTCGGCTATGGTAACGCCACAGATTGTTGCGACTGGGATGAGGTTCGAAGAGATCTGCGGTCGCATACGAGCCGTCGTCGCGATTTGTTTTACTTCTGAAAGGCCACATCGGCTTGACGACAAGCTCAGAAAGCCCGCCGTCCCTGGGTTCGAATTGGAGAAGCTCTGGGGTCACATGAACACGTAAATAGTCCCACTCCCGGTCATTCCTGTAATCGCGATGCGACGAGAGTAAGAAGCCGCACTCGGCACTACCAAATCGGGACAACAAATTGATGCCTAGTTGAATAAGGTGATTTCCTGTTGCTACGGGCATGGCTGCGCCGCCAACTCCAACCAGGTCCATGGAACTCAGTATTTGTAGACCGCGCTCGTCTTCCATCATCATTTGGAGCACGTAAGGAACCGAGGAGAAAAATTTGACAGGGGCGACATCTGCCTCCCGGGCATAGTTGACGACTTGGACAATGTTCCCAGCCGTTAAAGGAAATTGGCCTTCGGGGAAGCACCACATCATTGCGCCGCTCGTCCAAGCACGAAGGCAATCGGCTAGGCCACCATGGTAGAGCGGCGTTGTGGAAAATGTAGCTGTTTGATTGATCTTCTGGAAACAAGGTAGAGCTTTAATCATAGAGTGACTCTGTGGTATCGGCGACGGGAGGCCCGTGGACGTGCCGGAGGTGTGAAAATAAAATGCTGGCTCAGCAAGGCCACTTTCACTGTCTGTGGACTCTTCCGACATGTCTATGTTTGATAGAGGAGGTTCAGAAGTACCCGGATGCGAAGAGTAGGCGGGTATGCGAATGGCTTCTAGTCCTTCGCCCAGTTTGCTCGTGGTTGACTCATGTTGACCATTATGGAACACGACGTTTGCTTCGAGTTTTTTGCAGAGGTGTTCAATGGCCCGACAGTCCAACTGCGGTCTATTCATCAAGTCAGCAGGCGATAACCCGCAAAGCCATGCCTCCATGACCCTATCGATTCCACCGTGCGGTCTGCGGTTGACTCACGCAAGTAACATCACCGGTCGCGCCAAGCGCATCAGACCCAACCATGTCCATACAAATTCCAGGCTGCTACCACATAGTAGTCCAACCGCCGACCCATTTTCTCGGCCTGCCAGACTTTGACGCAGAGCCTGTGCCGCTGCGACAGACCCATCACGGAGCTCTCGAAACGATACCGCGCGGGAAGCGGATGGTGCTGGCGAGAATGCGTGAGCGGTGGCCCACGCGATTGCTGCTTCAGCTTCATCAGGTCAGCCGCTGCGGAACCCTGCCGTGTCACGAGAATTTTTCATGTTTTGGGTCTTTCATCTTCCCCATCTCTATCACACGCCCTGTCACGTACTGGAGCCATCTTGCTGCCCTTCTCTCGGCTGCGCAAAACCGAGGGCAGGGAGATCGGGATATCGCTCGGCTTGCTGGTCGATCACGTCGATGATGGACGCGAAGGAAGTGGTGTCCGAAGAGGGGCGCCCTCGTCCCCGCACGGCTTCTCCCAGGGTGCACGTGAAATAGTCTGGTTCTACCAACTGCATGGCGCAGATGAGAGCGACTCGGATACCGATATGGACACAGCTTCTGTGCAGAAGAACAAATCCTCGAGCTCTTGAGTTGCAATCACGTATATTCACAACGATCCTCAAGAACTGAAGAGAAGAATGTGTGCAGCTTTCCCCCCAAGTTGATTCAACGTTTCGATCTGCACGATTCTGCGCCGATTTCCCCGCCGGAGCGAACCTTCGTAACGCAAGGCAAACCGGTTTGACGTGCAGCAAAGCATGGCGCACATGCCCTGTTAATTGGATCAACGATGTCTCGGACCGCGAGGGCCTGAGAGATCGGGGTTCACTTCGCCCGATCGACTGGGTATTTAGATTAAGTTCGCCTGTTGTCCGGGTTCCTGGCAACTTGGAAAACCCGCCAACCGTCAACCCGACCACCAGAAGACATTTGTCCCCATCTATCGCCTCGGTTCTACTGCTTGAGCTTTGTACACGCTACTTGCAGCCATGTCTCCAAAGAATATATTCCACACTCTCGAGATGCCGAACTCGATACCAATCCCACAGCTTGGTTTTGGCGTCTACCAATCTCCCGAGTCGGTCTGCACCAATTCGTCCCTCACGGCCCTCAAGGCCGGGTATCGTCATCTTGACACGGCGCAATACTACGGCAACGAGGTACAAGTTGGGCAAGCGGTCCGGCAGTCGGACCTGTCGCGAGAGGAGATCTTTCTGACCACCAAAGTGCTAGTGGCGGAAGATACCGTGGAGAAGACGCTGGAGAAATGTGTCGACAGCGTCTCCAAGCTGGATCCGGCCAGTGGCTACGTAGATCTCTTTCTTATTCACAGCCCCAATGCGGGGCCTGAGAAGAGGAAAATCATGTGGCAAGCTCTTGAGAAGCTGCAGGACTTGGGCAAGACCAAGAGCATCGGTGTGAGCAACTTTGGCATCAAGCACATCGAAGAGCTCAAGGAATATGCTACCGTGTGGCCGCCACATGTCAACCAGATTGAGGTATGAAGAAGACTATCTATCCCATTCCCCCCTGATATGCCACCTTTGGTGTTAAATTGACAACGCTTGCTCCTCTAGTTGCACCCTTGGCTCCAGCAACGCGAAATTGTGGACTGGTGCCACCGCCACGGGGTCATTGTCGAGGCCTACTGCCCTCTTGTCCGTAACATGAAGGCCAAGGACCCGACCTTGGTGCGAATTGCCCAAAAACACTCGGTCTCTGTCAACCAGGTCTTGATTCGTTACAGTCTTCAAAAGGGCTGGGTGCCCCTGCCCAAGAGCGATACTCCCGAGCGCATTGTTGCCAACGCCAAGGTGTTTGATTTTGAGCTTGACGGCGAGGACATGGCGGCGCTCGACGGCCTTGATCAGGGTCCCGCTGGTGCGATTGTGCAAGCCGTGGATAATTAATGATGTTCATTTGAACCATTCCCGCAAAGAGGTAGTTAGAGATGAGCGGCCGGCTCAAATCAATCATAATTCACGGCCTCGGGTCGTGGTCACTCGCTGGCTGGAGCCGATACAGACATCGTTTAATCAATGATCGGCGCCCTTGTAGTCACCGTGAGATGGTATACAAACTCTGTCCATAGTCCGTACACCTATCTGTAGCTCACTTGACGTCAACACAACAGTGAAAAAGAACGTCATGGCCATGGGCTTCCTCTAGACCTCGATCCCTAGGGCTTTCGTTGGTCTTGTTCCGGCGCAGTCTCCCCCTTCTAGTATTGAAGTCGAAATGCTTCAAAGGCGCAGCGCCCTACAACTGAAAAATCCATTCAATTTCATCCGCGGGAAGAGCTGTCAAAATTCCAACGAGGGCTCTTACCCCGCGACCACGCCTATCATCAGGCATTCACTTCAGGGATCACAATCATGACCCTACCGCGGTCCATCGAGAGCGGAATCCAGGAAATGGTATCAATCTCCCTGGGTTTGAAGGGGAACATATGTACTACCTGACCTGGTACCTGGTTCCATTAGGCTGGCCTTTCCGCGTGCCTGGTTTCATCAAGACCTCCACGTGGGTACCTTAGTGAAGTACCTACCTACTTTGTACGCTCCACCTCTTTCCATGAATGACGTGACATATATTTGCCGGCGGTGATGGTGTCAGCCCGGCACGGATTCGATACGGAGGTATTGCACAGTCAAGTGAATATGGCGGGTAACTATTTATCTTTTCTTTGAACATCTTTTCCTGCCTACCTCGGGCTACGGCTCCTCTGACCTCGCTGCTTGTTTCTCAACCAACAGATCACCGGCGAACAAGTGAAATCTTCCACGAAGACTAGGTTCCGTTAC
Source organism: Penicillium ucsense (assembly GCA_014839625.1). Classification (NCBI taxonomy): domain Eukaryota; kingdom Fungi; phylum Ascomycota; class Eurotiomycetes; order Eurotiales; family Aspergillaceae; genus Penicillium; species Penicillium ucsense. The sequence goes on along the minus strand of WIWV01000171.1, from coordinate 26,974 downwards.
CACTGCCCGCTGTGGACGCTCATGGCCGCCCGCCACTAGGGTTCGAAGTTCCCTCAATTTCTTGCCGCGTGTGTATGCGCCACGCATCAAACCGAGCGCAACAGCGAGCAGTTTGCGCGAACTTGGAAGGTCAGGCCTTTCTCGACTGGCGGGCAGCTGACTCGTCCTGCGAGCTTGAAAACTTGGCCCGACCGCTGGGTGTCTCTAGATGTGTTATTGAACTCAACTGTGCTGGCAGCCCAAGCAGCGGTACCGACCCCGCCTCCCCGCATGACCGACATGAAGAATTCACGATGGCTCTTTCAAATTACCCGGACGATCCTACAAATTTACCCGCGGCTGGAGTTTTATAAGATCTCTCGTTCGGCCACTCCACGCCGACGATAGTCGACCACAATCAGCTCCTTTCAGCACGAAGACATCTTGATATGCTTCATGATTTGCATTGGGTCCACTCATGGGCCGCGATGCCCATGCGCACCGAGCCAGACAATCTTCCCCCAATGTCGTTTGTGAGTGCTCTGACCTGAGCGTTGATTGTGGGTATCTACCTACTGCACGGCAAGTTAGCCTCTAAAATGGATCGCACAGATGAAAGGCACGGTGGCATTTCCCAACACCACCATCCGACAGACCATCAAACTCACTTTGGGTACCAAGCAATTCTTCCGTGTCAGGTTGTCAAACGCCTTTGGTATCGATGACTTGAACATCACACAAGCGACCGTTGCCCTGTCACTCAACAACGTGTCGGGAACAGTGGAGGCAGATCCGAAAACAATGCGGGACATCACTTTCGATAATGGGTCGAGCGAGACCGTCATCCCGGGCGGGGCGCAGGCTGTGTCCGATCCCATCGATCTCGGATGCGCCGTACCACGCAACTCGATCATCACCCTCAGCCTCTATGTCGAGGCGGGACAAGATGGACAAAGCGGAGTCACGTCTCATCCGGGGAGTCGTACAACCTCATTCTGCTGCCGTGGTAATCACGTGGCGGACTCAAATTGGGTTGATCTTCCAGCAGAAGGGGTGGAACATTGGTGAGTAGAAGCGCAAATCCCTCATGCTCCATCGGCGAGCCTAAGAATCACGCGGCTTATCCAGAGACAACCGTAGGTATTTTGTCTCTGCGATTGAGGTACTAGCTCCTCGAGAGGCATGTGTATTCGCTATTATCGGTGACAGTATTACCGACGGACGGTGCAGCACGACCAACGCGAATGATAGGTAAGTGTTTTCCATTCCGTTGGGCAATGGCGCAATGGAAGTCTGACGTCCTAAAGATGGCCCGATCGACTGTTTGAACGGTTCGAGTCAAACCCTGCAACTTCAAACATGTCGATAGTCAATCAAGCAGCCGGAGGCAATCGTATACTCGCAGACGGACTAGGTCCGAACGTGCTGAGTCGGCTGGACCGTGACATTATGTCTCTTTCGGGTCTTCGATACGTTCTCATTTTCGAGGGTGTCAATGACATTGGCACAGCCGAAGCCAATGAAAGCTCACAGGCGACTGTGGTCAAGAGAATCATTGCCGGATACCAGCAAATTGCAACGAGGGTGCATGCCCGCGGAATCCCCATCTTTGCCGCCACCATCACTCCGTTTGGGAGGAGAACAGAGGATTCAGATCTTGATGCCGAACTCATGGGTCTGTCAGGCTATTCAGATCCCATTCGAGATCAGACAAGGCGTCAATTGAACGACTGGATACGAAGCAGCGGCGTTTTTGACGCTGTGGTTGACTTCGATGAAGTTTTGCGAGACAGCGACCATGCTGAGATGTTGAAACCGCAATTTGACTCCGGCGATCGATTACACCCGAATACGGAGGCGTTTCAGGCATTAGCAGATGCATTTCCTGTGGACCTCTTTGCCAAATTTCAGGACCGTTGACGGGTGACAACTGCAGAGATGGAAACAAAACTCCCATCTGATTCTTTTAGACTATCGAGAGAATATTCGTCAAAAGTTCACATGTCAGAGTGCCTTATAGAGATATTGCTTAGGCGCGAGTCCCACAGATTAAACCAACCCGCGTGCACATGGATCTTAGATTACTTTAGTGGTAGGAGAAGGTGAATGCGGGCTCAGAAATACAGGAGAAGTGCCCGCTCCGTTCACCTTTCCGATTTATTGAACAATCTTCAGAAGATCTGGAATGATTGAACAAGTCTACCTTAAAGATTCGACAAAGTCACCTCGGTCTACGGGGTCTATCCATGAGTATGGATTTACTCCACATTGATTGGAAGGCCGAGCAGAAGAATTCAGGAGAACATAATTAAGTGATCAATGCGCTCCAAAGAAATCCTAATTTGAGTTTAAGATTCCTCTTCCGTGACATCCACATGGAAATCAAGTTCAACAAACGACATCCGAAGATTCTGCCCCAATCATTCCTTAACCTCGATCTGAACGACCGATGGCTTATCGTGGGTCTCCCTCGCTTGTTCCTTCATATCTGCGACCGCAACCTCACCCACATCGACTGCTGACTCGCCATCAAAGTACTTGGCAATTTCTTCCATGGGGGTGTAACGGGTCTCGATCAGGAAGGTGTAGATGACGAAACACTCCATGGCGAGGAAAACACAGTAGCAAATGTAGTACTTCCAGTGAATAGCTGCCAGGGCGATGGCGTTGATGTATTGATTGAAGAAGAGGGCGGCGGTGACACAGAAGTTCAGCCAGGTGAAACCCTTGGCACGAAGACCGTAAGGCAGAATCTCGGTGGTGTAGGTGGCCATGAGACCAGATCTGAAAGCTTTGGTATTAGCCCAAATACCAAAATATGGGGGAGAAGGTAGCTATGACGAGCAAAGAGCCTCCATCGACTCCATTCCTGCAGAAAATATGTGGGGGTGTAAAACTTACTTGATGTCGTAGAACACTCCATAGAGAACCGTGAAGACCACAAAGAGGTATCCCAAAGCCTGGTTAGGGGCCAGATCATATCGGGCTGAGACAATGGTCCACGCATTGAAGACCAAGAATGTACCGACGGTGGAGACCAGGTAGACTGGACGACGACCCAGTCGGTCAACGAAGAAAGCGAGGGTAAAGTTGGTGACCAAAGCCTCAGTCTTGATGCCGGCATTGATACCAAGCTGGGTCTGGGGGTTGGTAATGCCCACACTGTCCATGACCTGCTTGAGGTAGTAAGAGATCAAGCCGTTACCACTCCACTGACTGAAGAGACCCAGGGCGGTGATGAGACCGATCCGCTTGCGGTTGCCCTTGGTCTTCAGGAAGTCCACCCAACGTGTCTGATCAATCTCCTTGTCCAGGTCGATCGCGGCCTTGATCTCCGCATACTCGAGGTGCACGAACTCATCGTCCGCGTCATCCTCGCCGTGATACTTGACCAAGACTCGCATAGCTTCCTCATGTCTTCCCTTGCTCATGAGCCAACGGGGGCTCTCGGGCATGATCCAGATGCCGCACACAATCACAATTGTGCAGATTGCCTGCAGCAATGAAGGAAGACGCCAAGACCAGTCGCTCTAGATGACCAAGGGCATGTAAGCTCAATGCTAGCTGGTAGTCTAATTATCTTGAGGGCAAACGTACCTGGATCTTTAGTGTTCCCAGAGTCACCCAGCTGGCAATGAAAGCACCGGAATGATAGGAGGCACCGCTCAGAGTCACAAGGGTGGCGCGATCCTGGGGATGCGCAATCTCGGCAATCAGCAGCGGAGCACTGCCGAGCACAAGGCAGTCACCAAATCCGATCAGGAGACGAGCTGCGACGAACATGCCGAATCCAGTGGCGCCGGTCTGGAGGCCAACGGCAAGAAGCATGATCAGACAGCCGACGAAGCATCCCAATCGACGGCCATAGGCATCAATCAAATATGGGACCACGAAGAGACCGATCAAGGAGCCCAAACTCATGGACGCATTGAAGAGACCCAGAAGCGGTCCCTTAGGGTAATTGAAGTACTCTTGCCAGTAGGAGAGAGTTTGAAGACCGTTCATCATGGACCCGTCGAAGCCGTTGGCGGTGTTGGTCATGATCAAAATCACAATATAGATGTAAAGAGTTCGCATGTTCTTTCGTCTCCACCACGAGACCCGCTGGTATTCCTGGTGGGCAAACAGGAAGTGACCCTTGCTGGGCCTGACGGGCATGACCTTCTGGGTCTGCTTCGGTGGTCTGAATCGCAACCCCATAATGGCGACGATTCGAACGAGACAAGCTGGGAATGGGAGATACGGTGGACAAAAGCTGGATGATGGGGGAGGGCCCGGCCAGATATGCTGAGAATGACCCAAGGATATGAATTCGGATTCTTACGACTCTGCCGATCTGGGGGCCCAGCACCGTCTTTATCACAAAGTCGGAGAGGTGGACACCGAAAGACGTCCAATCTCCGACCCCCTGCCTGCCTCGCTCCCGAAGCTTGTGGAATGTGCTTCCGGCTATATTCCCTTCATGCAGTCGCCAAGGACCAGTGCTGCGGAGAAGCAGTGATTGGGCTTGAGCTTTGCTATCCAAGCCGAGACGTCTTTTTGACTTGCTTGCATTTTACCGGATGGTGGCGTCGTTGACTCGTTGATATCCAGCGTTTTGCAAGGCTCGATTCCCCGTGGGGATTCACCCACATACGCCTGCCTTGCGGGGATGAAACTGGAGAAACTCAAAGAGGATTAGAGTGCCATACAGGGTGGATAGTGGATAGTCCATCGCAAAGCCGCCGATTTGCGGCCCAATCGCGGAGGTGGAGACAAGACCCTGGGCGAGACACTTCAACCTAAAGTGTGTTAGGCTATCTTCGTGCGACCGGTCATTGGCAGCCGAGAAGCTGTAGAGTCCGTGCTGGCCACCTGGCAACCGCGCCAACACAGGCGAGTGGGTCGAAGGGACCGGGATGAGAAGGGATTGCTGGTGCCGCGTCGAGCTCGTGATCAGCCCATTCCCGAGGGGGAGTTATCACATGACATGGTCGGGAGCTCTTGAGGAGGCAGCGCAGACTTGCATTTGTCGCACGGGATACATGGTATACCCGTGTGCTGCTGGGCACGGTGGGTAGGGGGCCTGGGCGAGACCATGCAACAAGGCCTAGTTCGATCCGCAGAGCAACGTAGATTATTCGAGGCCAGAACATGACGAAAAGCACCAATCGCTCGGGAACCGCTGGTATGGTGACTGACTCTTTCCCCATCCCCAGTTGACGATGGTCCAAGGAATCGCATCACACGAGTCGAGACTGGACGCGAAGGTCTCGAAATTGGTCCGATCGGGGCCAGTGGAAGGACTCAACAGCGCCGACCGCAGGAATGAACACCATTTGTGATCATTTGTGCAACAGATACCACTGTAATGGTGGATGCTTCGCTTAAACCTGTTCTTGGACAGTTCCTGAGATCAGACTCGCCATGTCGCTTCAAAGGCGCAACACTAGGCCGTTGTTGTCAAGCGACGCTTCGGATGTCGACTCGAGATCGAGTCGCCAAGCGAGCCAGCCACTGCCGACATGTGATGGCTCGTGGATCTTCCTCTCTTCTGAGGGGTAAAGACGAAAGATCCTTTTCGGTGGCGCCAGCCACCGCCGTCTGGAGGAGTTCCACGATGTGGTGTGCAATTAGGCTAATCTCATCCGGTTAACGTTGTTGCCCTTGGCTGTACTTGGCGACTTGCACACAGCCTGTTTGATGATCCCCAATGCCCCCATTTTCATGAAAGGCTGAGTGGAAACATTGAGGTTGGAAGTGGACGTGTTTCCGCAGAGAGAAATGGGGTTCTTGACTCGTCGATATCCAGCGCAAGACCGGAATGGGAAGGCGATCCTCATCGACGAGACCACTCTGAATCACACGGTCACCGACTGACGAGCTCGGATGTGGAGACTGTGCCCTAATTTCATGGATATTATGAGAGCCACTGGACCATTCTACCTTAGCGCAGGCTTGAGTTGTAGCCCCAAAAGGTTCTCACCAGGCTGAATTGAAACCACAGCCTTCCAAGTCATTAGCTCTCTCCTGTCTTATGGTTCACCACCGAGATAATCTGGACATGATAGAAAGCGGAATGTGGAAGGCACTTTGTTCAGACTGAATAAACAAGACGCTGAGCCTTCTGAAATACCCAAGTTGTGAAGCGCGATGACATTATTTCATTCACTTTCCCGAGTATGCGCCGGGTGGATGGTGAATAGCTCTCTGTGATAGTGCGCGGGCGGCTTCACTTTTTCCGAGATTTGGCCCATTTTACCCAGCAGTGGCAGCCCTTCCCCGCACTCTCGTAGAGCGCCCCATGAGATACTGTAGTTTGTCAGATTGAGAAGGCGGGGGTGCTAATGCCAGAAGTGCCAGGCGCAATTAGTGGTGGCCAGAGAGCCTCTTATCCTCATTTTTTCCTTTCGTCTTGTTCATCTCGTCCATCAAGTGTTGTCAATCACGTCTCTGTCGAGGATTCTTCCCAATGTCAGGTGCTGTGAATCCCATCATTCCAGGCTTTGCGCCTGACCCTTCCGTGGTTAAGGTCGGAGAGTGGTTCTACCTTGTCAACTCCACCTTTCACCTCTTCCCCGGCCTTCCAATCTATGCATCTCAAGACTTGGTGTCGTGGAAGCATATCGGTAAGTCTGCGGCTCCTACGCCAGTGGAGGTCAAGATGGTTGTCCAGGATTTCTGGGAAGAAGTGGCAGTGACGGGGAGTACAAACTAATGGATGTGTCTGCAGCAAATGCGATCCATCGTCGATCTCAACTTAGCCTGGGACAGTCACAGGCCATCATCTATCCCGAAGGAGACAACAAGCACGTAATTGGGAGCGGAGGTCTTTACGCGCCCACCATCCGTTATCATCAGGGTACGTTCTACGTCATCTGTACCAATGTCGTTCGGCGTCCCGGAGAAGAGCGAGATGCGACCGAAAACTTCATTGTCTCGACCCGAGACATTTGGAACGGGGAATGGTCTGATCCCGTCTACTTTGATTTCGAGGGCATTGACCCCAGTCTCTTCTTCGACGACGATGGGAAGATCTACATGCAGGGCTCGGGTGGCATTGGACCCAGCACCACCATTAACGTCTTTGAGATTGACCTTGCGACCGCTGCAAAGTTGTCTGAAGAGCAAGTGGTCTGGCGCGGAACTGGAGGCATCTACCCCGAGGGACCACACTTGTATAAACGCAACAATTGGTACTATCTGCTGACCGCGGAGGGAGGTACTCATGGCGGGCATACCGTTGTGATGGCACGGTCGCAGAACATTTGGGGTCCGTACGAATCCTGCCCCAGCAACCCTGTCCTGACGGCTCGCGGTTCCAAAGAGTATATTCAATACACCGGACACTGTGAGATCTTTCAAGACGGGGAAGGCGAATGGTGGGGGACCTGCTTGGGTGCTCGCTTGGACGATGCCGGCAGGACTCCAATGGGACGTGAGACCTTTTTGATGCACGTCGACTGGGATAACGACTGGCCCATCTTCGAGCAGGTTACGTCGAACCCGAAGGGTCTCACTGCGGCCAGTACGGCGCCGTGTCCGGCAGCGAAGCCTGGTCTCGACTTCCTTTACATTCGAGATGCTGCCATGAGTCGTTACAGGCTCACTGGGTCCGACTCGGTTTCTCTGCGTCCCTCTTCCGTGGACTTTTCCCACGCAGAGGCCAGCCCGACGTTCGTTGGGAAACGTCAACGGCTGTTGACTGGGTCCAGTAGCGTCACACTCCAGGGGGTTCAAGACTCGTGGGCATCCTCAAAGCTTCGGGCAGGACTTGCCCTGTATAAGGAAGAGCATCGATTCATCCAGATCTACTACGACTCTTCGGCGCGTCAGGTGGTCTTGGAAGTCATCAATGCGGCCAATAAGTTGGCAAGGACCCAAAAGGAAACTCTTGCACAGGTACCCGCCAGTGTCAACTTCCGAATTGAGTACACGGAAAGCGAATATCAATGGATGTACTCCGTCTCGGCTGGACCTGGCGAAGACTGGAAGTTGTTGGGCAAGGTTGACTCGATGGAAATGACTGATCCTGATTTCACTGGCCCGATCATCGGCGCTTTTGTGGTCGGAGAGACCGAGGACGAGGAGGTTCAGTTTGAAAGACTTTCCATTGATTAAGCAGGCAAGAGGATAAAGGTCAGGTCAGTTGCGTGTGCTCCGTAGATGTGGAGATATCCGGAGTTCCCCATCTTGTTCATAGATTCGATAGACCAATGAAGTTTAGCCCAATTGCTTCCAGTGTCAATGGATGTCAGTCAACTGGGTTCAGATCACACGCGAGTTCAATGATAACTGAAGGTAGATCCTGACAGAACCACCTACCCTGTATGCAAATCACGGGGCTGGTATGAATTTGCTCATCGTCTGCCGTCAACGGAAACTCGATTATGTAGTACCCACCATGCGCTCATTAGTACATACTAGGTAGACCCTTCATCAAAGGCTCGACTTGCAAGTCATAATTCTCAACAAGAATATGCCAGCAACAGCAGAGTCCAAATTCTTTGCCAACTTTATCAATCCACGCCCTCGGCTTCCTCCCATGACAGTTGCTGATTTAAACCTACCTAGACAGGTAAGTCTCATTTGACTATCATCTTGGGGTCAACTTTGATCCATACATATGCCAGTCATCAAGGTCGAGTCCCTCAACCCCGAAGATCATTGTGGCCCAACTGTCGGGGCTTGAATATGAACGGGCACCGTGTAATGATATTCCTCCTGAGGTCCAGGGAGAGTCTCAATCACATGTGTATCTCCTCTAAGATCGAACTCGTATGTCAAGCTCTCGTCATTGTCCAATGCAATCTTGTAATGACCTGGGAAGATCACCAAGCTTCCGTTCTCGTCCGCTCGGGCCAGTGAACCCAATGTCAAATTCAACATGGTGGTTTGTTCCTCACCCTTCTTGATGCCATGCAGACGGGAGTAAGCGACCAGTGTTTTTCGGGGTCGAGGAGCTGGTCCCGAGTCTTTGCTGGAAAGAAAGAGCAAACTGACATAGTCAGAATCAACTTGTCCCACATTCTTGACGTTGATTTTGACGGAAGCAAAGGGGGTGTTGTCATTGACGATGAGATCAGTCTTTTTCTGGCATGACTCAATAAGCTCTTGGATGTTGTACTCCTCTTTCAAGGTTCCTTTCCGCCACTCAAAGTTGAAATCTGTGTAATGGAGTCCATAGCCGAACGGAAGAACGGGCGTCCCAGTGTACCACTTGTACGTTCGTCCGGGATATGAACCGTTCGTGTTCGGTCGAAGATTGATGTCGAACAGGCTGACCTCATCGGCATAGCTGGCGGCATACTGGGTGACCGGCAGCCGGCCAGCAATAGATACCTTGCCTTGCAGAATATCAACAAGTGCGGTGGCACCACTTTGGCTCGGATATCCAGCCCAAACGACTGCGTTCACACCCGCATTTTGAAATAACGCGCTATCGTCGACTTGGCCACCACCAAATTGTACCACAATCATCGGCTTGTTTGTCTCTGATAACTTTGTCATCAGATCAAGCTGGTTTTGGGGCCAGGTGAGATTCTTGCGATCAAGACCCTCATTCTCCAAGGAATTATCGATACCTCCGAGGAAAACAACCAGGTCGCTCTCGTCTGCGGCTGCCATTGCCGCATCGAATCCTATAGTGGTCTCATTGCTGATCGTGGTTCCCAGAGCGTAGTTGACTTTCCAATCTCCCATGTTTTTGAATGCTTCCAGCGGGCTCAGAATAGCTCGGGCGATTCCCGAGTAATCCCCCTGCATCTGAGTGGTGGCGTTCGCAAAAGGTCCGATGACAGCGACGCTTTTGAACTTGTGCTTTGTACTTGTACCAAGAGGCAGAAGGCCATCATTCTTGAGAAGCGTCATGCCTTCCACTGCGGCATCGTAAGCGAGAATCTGAGCACTCGGGTTGGCAACATCCGCGAAGTTAAGGTCCGTGTACCTGCCCCCGTCGAAGAAGCCGACCGTGAAAAGCGCCGAGTACAATCGCGTCAATGCGCGATCCAGTGTCTGCGTCGATGTCTGATTATCCGCAAGGGACTCATTCAGTTTCAGGTACGTGGTTCCACACTCCAAATCCACTCCAGCATTCAGAGCGACGGATGCTGCCGCTTCAAATGAATCGGTAAAGTTGTGAGACTGGTAGATGTTTGTCACCGCGTCACAATCCGACACAACATAGTTGTAATCCGCGGTGAAGTTCCAGTGATCTCTGAGAACATCTTCCAGCAGATACTCACTTGCACAGGCAGGAACGCCCAGAACGGCATTGTAGGAGCACATCACACTGCCTACACCACTGTCCCGAACACAGGTCTTGAACGGCGGCAGGAAAAACTCTGCCAGGTCTTGCTGAGAAGGGTTGAAGTTGTCGCTATAGCGATCAGTCTCGACATCATAGACCGCGAAGTGTTTGCATGTAGCAATGACTTGTTTCTCGTGAGGGTTGTCGCCTTGAAGACCTTGCACAAATCCCCGAACATAGTTCTGTGCCACGAGAATGTCCTCACCCGGGGTCTCCTGGCCTCTTCCCCAACGAGGGTCTCTGAAAGCATTGATGTTGGGAGCCCAGAAGTTGAAGCCAGAGAATCCATAATTCGCGAAAGCGCGCCCTTCCCTACCAGTGACCTCGCCGATACTCCGGACCAGCGCATCATCAAAAGCCGCTGCCGTCAGGATTGGAGCTGGGAAACTGGTAGCCCAACTGAAATTGGCGGGTGGACGAGTAAACTGCACGCCCGGCGCAGATCCCACGCCATGAGTTGCTTCGCTCCACCATTCATGGGATGGCAGCCCCAGCCGTGACGATCCCGCTGAAGCATCGACTACGTTCAGGATCTTTTCTTCCTCAGTCAAGGAGTCGACGAGTGACTTAACTCTTTCGGCTGTGCTTAGAGTGGTATTGCATACTGGGTTTCGGCTCAACGGGTCCCGCTGGCAGGCGGGTACAAATCGGGTATCGGGACTTCCGCCATGGGGATTTGAGATCTGATAGAGGGACATGCTGAGAGTAGCGAGAGAGAAACAGGTCAGCTACAAAAATTTCGTGAGCCATGCGATCTCTGTCGGTCATCTGGACATACATGTAAGTCCCTCCGCAGGAGCTAGACGGTTCCAAGGCACAGGCAGAGTTGCAAGCTGTGTCCTTTGTAAGAGTTGCGCCGCTGAGATTAGGCTCTGTATCACAGAAGCACTGCCTGTGAATCAGTAAGTATGATCACCCTTGTTCCAAATCGTCCGAATGAATGATAACTCAGATGAGCAATTAACGTGGACAACTCACTTTCCAAATTCAACGCCACTGTATGAAAAACCTCGCTCACCACACCAGTTGGCACAGTACTGGGGAGTCATAGAAATTGTGGCCAATTTGGCCGAGGTAAGAATATTGACCTTGGGGTCGAGATAGCAACCCAAGTACTTGGTCGAGGCTTCATAAGTGCCAGCAGATGAAGAGTCCGTACCAACAGCGTCACTACTTGCTGCAAAGACCCCGGTAGATATCGACATGACTGCCAAAGCCAGCAGTGCGCCATACGGCGACAATTTCACACGCTCCATTATTTGCAAGTCTGTGGACAGAAAGGTCTGAGATTTGGAAAAGTTGAGTAGATTACTGCAATGCTCGGTGGGGAGCATTGGCTGACAATTTGCTTAAGTACTCCAGCCGGTTCAATTCCCCAGTGCTATCGCGTAACGACGATCGCGTCAGCCCCAGTGGTACCTAGCTCAGTAGTCGAGAGTAAAAATTAGATGCATGAATACCTTGATTGCTGACCTTGGCAAGCAGGCATCGGGGTTAGTGATATCCGGAGTCTGTCGTCATAAGCCTTTGCGAGGAACCAGTATGGGTGTTATGCTTGATGCTAGGTGAGAACCGGGCTTACCCACCATATCTGTCTTATGTAGGCATATCTGTCAGCTATTACCATTCTCATCTTAATCCCACTGAATTACTCGGCGCATGTTGCTGCCTCGAGGAGTTTGCTTTTGATGTCCAGGGAGAAGGAGCCAGTATGGTCACTCCTATGCTTTTGCTTCCTCCTAAAAATCAAGACCAATTAGTTCGGAATTGGAAGCCGATCCAACTGGGAAGGCTTGTGCTGACCGGGGAACTTTGCTACAGTAGTCACCAGAGCGAGTGGTGAAGTCGCTGTATCAGCCTAATTCATTCACGAAGCAATCGACCACCACGATGGACAGAGTCGTCCACGACCACTCATTCAGACCATCATGAGCGTCATCTGATTCCTTGGGTCAAGGCTGCAGTCTGAGTAACTGAGATCCTGCACGATTGATACCTAATAAGCAAAAATTCGGCTAGCAGTTCCACCATACGGCCGCTGCTAGCCTTCATCTCCAGTCTGCCTGCTTGAGGTTCCCGCCTGTAAAAGACTCATCTTCCCCGCGCAAAGCTGCTCGGTGTGTGTGCTGCAGGGATCTTGTACCGTGTCTGCCGGAGTGTGTTTTCCATTATGCTTGTAATCAAGACACTCACCTAGCGAGACATGTCATGAGATAACCCCGTCAGTATCCCTGTCATAGGGCGTTGACCATATGCGGGGCTCGGGATAAATCAGGGACGCAGGTTAAGTGCGCTGAATGTTTTGATTCGCCAATTCAAATCAGTCTCGAGCTCCAGATTCATCACACTGGCCCCGGCACGACCGCAGAGATTTGTTCTGCGGGGGATCGGCAATCGTCTGGGGTCGAGCCGCTTGCCGTTTAGGCTAAATGCAAACCCTCATCTAGATCGGCACTTTCAAGGATACAAACAAGCCGTCTACCTGAGCTTCACCGGTGGGAAGTCCATGCTCATGGAACTATGTTCACAATCGGATCATGACGACGGACAATTGCCCAAACTAGAACAGAGCGGGAGACACTCCGTTAGACGATTGGAAGGTCACCCCCATCCTGCAAGTTGTCAGTGGACGTGCTCGGCTCGATAGCATATAAAAAGCGGCAATGGAAATGGCACTGTAAGGCTACCGAAGTGTCATCGAGTGGTTTTTTGTTTTTTTTTTTCGAATACGACAGTCGTGAGTGAGGCTCCTGAATATCGAGTCTTAAGATTAGATCCGTCTCGAGCCCAGAAGAATGCGCTCTCGTTCTTTCCTCTTCGGCCTGGTTGGTCTGATCAGTGCTGTTTCTGCTGCACCACAAGTGCCGCCACCTCCCCAAGCAGGACCACACCACCCTCCACCTCCACCACCACCCCCTCATCACTCGGTAAAACCATGGTCGACATTTGACGAAAATATCATCTACCAGCCCGATGACAAGCACAGTGTTCTCTACCCGCGTCAGGTCGAGCTTTCGGACGGGAGTCTGTTGGCCACGGCCTCATACTCGGGAGATCAGCCTCCTTACTTCCCCATATTCCGAAGTGCCGATGGTGGTGCGACTTGGTCATGGTTCTCCAACCTGACTGACCAGGTGAATGGGCTCGGAATGTCCGCCCAGCCTGCTCTGGCGGAACTGCCTTTTGCCGTCGGCGAGTACCCTGCCGGCACAGTCCTCGCCAGTGGAAACAGCTGGGGAAGCGACAGCACCAACATCGACCTCTACGCGAGCAAGGACAAGGGTCGTACTTGGAAATTTGTCAGTAATGTGGCCCGAGGTAGCGGGCCCGACACCACAAATGGCAACCCTTGCATTTGGGAGCCGTTCATTGAGTGAGTCAAATCTGTATCATATCGGTGGCATACCAAATCAGGGGACTTCTAGCTGATGTCTTTCAACATCGCAGATTCTTCAACAACACGATCGGAGTCTTTTACTCGGATCAGCGTGATCCACTTCACGGACAAAAGCTGGCCCATCAAGAGTCAACTGATCTCAAATCCTGGGATGCTGTCATTGATGACGTGGCCTATCTCAACTACACGGCCCGTCCCGGTATGACAACGATCGCATACATGCCTCCGATTCAAAGGTGGATTCTGACGTACGAATTTCCGGGGGGGGAGAGCTGGAGCGGCGTTGGATACCCCGTCTACTACAGAATTGCCGACAGCCCTTTCGACTTCCGCTTTGCATACGGGGTTCCCATAATGGTCAACGGAGTCCAACCGAGTTCCTCCCCTTATGTGGTCTGGTCATCCGTCGGAGGTCCCAATGGCACCATTATCGTCAGCGACGCGGACAACAGTGGTGTCTTCACCAACCGCGCGAGCGGACAACCTGATCAGTGGGAATTGCACGAAACGCCGCAACCGCCAGCTTACAGTCGCAGTCTCCATGTTTTTTCTAGGAATCCTGACCATTTGATGCTCCTCGGTGCTGGTGTGTTTGGAGGCACCACGAATCTGCCGCTATATTTGAGTGTCGTTAGTGTCTCGGATACCTTGAGAAAGCCAAGTGAAAAGTAGCAAGCTTCTTGAAGTCTCTTTCGAAGACTTTTTCGAAGACTCTTTCCAATGCTCTGTACACGCCTCCGTCTACCAATCGATTAGCAATCTATCCTTTTTGATACACCACTCATGCTGGAAGAATTACCAGAATATTATATTACTCTATAACGTTGTGTGTGACCTATGGGCAGCCGCATGGTATGAAGCCATGACATGAAAACCAAAAGAGAACGAGGATCATGGGTAGAAAGGACAGGAGCACATGCTCGAACCTGAAGGCATGACTGAACCCCTACTGCTTGATTCATGACCGTTGAGTTCATGGAGGTGTTCTCCGGCTGTCAAGGCGTTTGGCATCTCCTTTCGCATCTCCTTTGGTAGGCAAGAACTATAATCAGACAGAGCGAATCTTACAACTCAGGCTTTCAAGAATTTTAATCTTGGAAGAAGCGAAATACAATACTGTGCTTATTATTGGTTTTTCGCTCATGAGGCTAAAGCGCCCATCCAACATCAATTCGCAGCACTTTTTCGCAGTGTCTGGGTTTCAGCTCAGCCACAGAGTCGCTCATTTCTCATTGTTCACTTCAATCGCCCGTCCAGCTAGCTTCGGTATCTCTGCCTGGAATATTTGTGTTTGTCTTGCCCGCCACGGACACAGGGATCCCACAAGGGAACTCGCTCTCCATGTTAATTTGTCAAAGACATCAACTTTATACTCCGGTTCAAGACCCAAAGCCACAGTAAAAACACGATCAATGTAGTGTACAAGGCAGCCCATGAAGCAGTCTCAAGAATTAAAGCAGTCATAAGTTTTGCAAGGAAAAGCGTATTTTACAACCGAGCTAATTAATATATAATTCGTCAAAATTCATGTTGAAAAACTCCAAGACATGGGATTAAGATACCCATAGTCCATGGATCACGATCAAAGAGATTCCAGATGCAGTAGATATTGCATGGCCGGCTTGAAGTTGATAAGGTTCTTCTGTCGGTCGCAGCTGTATTTCTGCCACGAGAAATAGCCCGGCGACGACATTCAAGGCGATCATTTTATTGCCCTGCAGTGTTAATTCGGTCGAACATGTTGGCAGATAACTGCGCAACGCGGGCTTCACTTCCGAATCCTCCGCTGAGACTTCTCCAAGGCTCGACGTGCTCGCATTTCGCGCTTCTCAAATGGGCCGTCGAAAATCGCTGGTAGGATTCTCTTCGCATTGGCGTGTTCAGCATCAAATTCGAGACTTTTCCACCCATTCGTCTGACAAAGTTGGACGGCTTCCTCCAACAAGCCCTTTCCAACTCCCTTGCCCCGATACCTCTGCAAGACGGTCCATCCACGGATGACGCCGCGGACATTGCGACCATCACGGACTTTCTTGACAATCAAGGCTCCAATGATCGTCTCACCAAACTTGGTCACAATGATCTTCTGCTCACTTCGATGTGCTTTCGCGTCTTGATCCTCGTCTGTACCCTCCAGCCATGCCCTCGTGCCCACCCGCTCGGCATGATCGATGTAGCCGCCCGTGCACACACGCACGACCATCAACCCAGCCATGACACAGCCTGCGCCCGTGGTTCCGACCAGGCCCAAATCCGAGCGCTCATGATACATGATATTATAGATCACGGTAATCACCGCCAGCATGGCACCCAGCCAAACAGGATGGAATATGATCGCGCGGGCAGCGAGTTGCCGCTGTTGCGCCACCGAGTCTGCGACCAGTCGATGCGCATCGGTGATTTCTTGCGGATCGGTGGTCACGTAGGTGGACAGTTCGGGGATGGGCTTGGACGATGTTTCGCCAGAGTTATGTGTCACTGCTGACGAGGAATGCTGTTTCTGATCGCTCATGTTGGGTTTTCTTGAAGCGATAGACACTTCTTTGTGGGCACAGGTGGTGAGTGTCGCGCGCACTATGACTGTCTCCGGGGACGCAGCGCCGGTATTGATTGAGAATTGGTGGATAAGAGCCCGGGAGGGCAAAGCGGAAGTGTCGAGCGGCAGCACCCAAAAGCGACGGGGCTGAGGTGGAAAGGGAGTCGTTGGCGCGGGAAGATTGACAGAGAAGAGAGAAAAAAAAAGTTGGGGGCTCCTGAGCAATTTAAGTCAACTCTCAGGTTGGTCTGGCCAGATCTCCCTGCTTGGGTAGAGACCTACTTTTCGCCTCTGTGCTCGTTACATTTCCACTCTTAATCTGCCGCTGGTCGTTGGCTGAACTTCCTCGTCTGCTGTCTTTGGCGAACCGCGGGAACATGGCTTTTACTAAACCTAAGTAGCATGTCTGGAACCGGTTTGAGTATACAACGATCTACAAAATAATGCGAATGTGTGAGCCGCTTCAGTTCATTTCTTGCTATCAAGATTATGGCATGCAACTTGACTATGACTGCTCAGTTCAGCCAGTCGGTCCGTTCTATTAATAAGCTATGAAGTTTGAAATATTGGGGTATGTGGTACAAAAGAAATACAGGAAAAAAGTGAAGAGCAAGGGGAACTGAGGCGATGCCCAAGGCGTGAAGAAAAGAGTGTGGTCTCCCCATCATCACCCAGCGAAGTTTGCAATCACCTCGGATTCAGTGTTCCAGGCTTCTCGTTTTAGACGGGGGAGGTCTCCTCCGCCGCATTGGCACCAGCGTGCTTCTCAGGGTGAATCATGGGAGAGGGGTTGACCAGAGTATCCACCTCTTCGCCAGAGAGCTCCTCCAGGGTGCGGCGCTTGGTCTCAGGGATGAGGAGAGTGGTGAAGCAACCGCACAGCATGAAGAGAGCGAAGATTTGCATGACATGCTTGAGCCAGGGAGTGGCGGAGGAGCCAGCGGGAGCACCGCGATGGACGAGAGGACCGAACACGCACTGGGCGATGATGGCACCAACCTTGCCGGAGGCAGCGGAGATACCGTGAGAGGTAGAGCGGTAACGGGTAGGGAAGCACTCTCCAGGGACAATGAAAGTGGTCGCGTTGGGGCCGAAGTTGAAGAAGAACTGGGCAATCACGTAGAGACCCAGCAGGCCATTGTTGGACTTGAGCAGCGGGTCGTAGGCGAAACCGATCACAATGAAGACGATGGTCAAGACCACGAAGCCCATGAGCTGAATGGTCTTACGGCCAATGGTGTCGACGGTCGCCACAGTGACCCAGTATCCAGGAATAGCACCGGCACAGATCAGAATCAGGTTACCGACGGCAGTACGGCGAAGGATCTCGTAGACGTTGGCGCCGCCGGACCATCCGATAGCACCCAGAATGATGGAGTTGTTCAGACCCAGACCGTAGAAAGCTAGAGGGTGCGTCGATTAGATATAGACCGAATGAAAAAAAAAAAAAAAAAAAAAAAAAAAAAAAAAAAAAAAAAGGTGGAAGGGAGGGTCCATAGCAAACTTACCGACATCAAGGAAGAACCAAGAACCAGCAGTACCGAGGAGAATGCGCCCATTCTTCCACTGAGTGTAGTGACGGACAAAATCAGCCCAGCTGGCCTTGGGGGCGACAGCGTCCACAGTGTGGCTCTGAATGGCGGCAGCACGGTTAACCTCGTCGGGGTGGCCCTCACGCTTGCCAGCGATGTAGGCGCGGACGTCCTCGTCGGCCTTGACAACATCACGGGCCACGTCGAAGGTATAACGAGGAGTCTCGGGAATGGTAAGACGGTAGTAGAGAGCAATGCAAGCGGGGACGGCACCGAAGCCAATGACCACACGCCACATCTTATCAACCGCGAGCTGGCAGACACCGCTGCACTTGCCCACGCTGGAAGCGGTCTCCAGGGACTCCTTGAACCCCGCGGTCACAATGAGGGCGACGATGGCGGCAGCGAACTGACCGAAGCCCTGCATGGCAAAGACCGATCCCATCATGGCTCCACGCCACTTGGTTGTCGCGAACCTGTAGCCGGAATCATATGAGCATCACCGCATCACCGCATCCACAACCCGGATTGCATTGCGTAAATGAGGTCAGGCGAGGGGAGGGGAAAACTGTATCGATGGAGGACTTACTCAGAGGTAATGATCGAAGACAGAGGGTAATCACCACCAATACCAATACCCATGATGACACGCCAGAAGATGAGCAGTCCCACGATGGACATGGCGGGAGAATCGGAAGAGAGAGCCTGGGCGAGAGTGGCGAAGATGATGATGATCAATTCGATACCGTACATGCGCTTACGACCGATTCGATCGGCGAGCCAACCGAAGAGCAACTGTCCGATGACCGTTCCGCCCGAAGTCGAGACCTTGATCGCAGTATCCGCGGAGGAGGGGATCTTGCCGGCGTTCTTGCCGCCGGCATCTTGCCAGAAGACAATCCCCAACATGGCCGAGGCCAAGTTGATGGCGAAGATGTCGTAGGAATCAGTGAAGAAACCGACACCAGCCACGACAACGGCCCGCACATGGTACCAGCCGAACTTGGCATTGTCAATCTCGGCCAAGGCCATGCGACGACGCTCGACGGGGTCCTCGATGTGAGCGAAGTCATTGTTGTGATTGCGGAACGCGGAGTTTCCGCCCGAGGTCATAGTGGTCGCCATGACTTGGGTCAAACAGAGGGATCAACCTTAAAAGAGGATGCCACCTCTATCAAGAGCCTTGGCAAATTCGTGTGAAAGGAGATGACCGGGATGAAGGAGTTATTCCAGACGACTCAGACTTTCTCCAGCCCACAGAGGGAGGGGGTGCATCCTTTATTTAAGAGTCTTTTTGGCATCTCACGCATCAACCATTTCTCTCCCAGCTAGACAGAAGACCCTGTGCCATTCGGACGTTGGTACTGCTTTGGGACGACAAGCCGTGGATGGTTCCTTCTTTTCTTTTTTTTCTCTTCCAGCTCAGAAGTGTATCATAATCATCACAATTATCCCTCAGCACAAGGAAAGTCATATCGACTCCCGTCTGGGCAATCGAGGCCAAGAGAGGCTTGGGTAGGCTTGTCGGTCGTATGGGATACCTTGGCAATGGCTTGCCTCGAGCGGTCTTCGCTCTGGTCCATCCTCAGTTGGGTGAGGGATCAGGACTGCCGGACAGGTGAACCACAGTGCTCGACTTCGCATCGTGCTGCATCGGATGTCTCTGACTGGACTACACGGGGTCAGCCATGCCAAGCCCGTTGCCCGCGGGCACGCCACTCGCTCAGCTCGACCGACCTTCGCGGCGTCGGCCACCGGGCGACTGGGCGTGAACTAGCGACGCGACAGAAAAGAGGGACTGGATCCGCGTGCCAGCCAGCGCAGTCTGAGAAGGAGATCGGGCGTTCCTCGAGGGCTTGCCAAGAGTCTTGGGTGCCGTGAGCCACCGGTGCCAAGACCTGTTCGTTTGCGCCTCCGGTCGACCCTTTTGGATCGGGCTGGAACTCTCTGGGGTCACCGTCGACTCGCGTGTCCAGACGAGCGCACGTGGGGTGGCCGACGTGACCAGGCAGATTCGAGAGCCCCCGTGAATATCCCATCGAGCGAGTTTCACATACCAGCCGCACCACATGATGATATTGAGCACACTTGCTTATAAGAAACTGTGTCAGCTCGGTTCTCACGCCCACGTGTGCAAGGACCTGGCTTGGATTTTGTGACGGCCCTGAAATGAGCGTGTCCTCTTGACTCCAAAGGGGGGTTGGTCTGGGTGGTGGTACCGGTCACTGGTCGGTGCAAGTGAGGTACTGAGTACGTAGGCAGACGCGGGGATTTTGACCGACTTTCTCGCAGATTCATCGCCGTCTACATGTATCGTCTATACCTTACTCTCCACAGCAGGTTCTGCAGTCCTTCCATGTCTCGGTGATGAATCTGTCCACGGAAAGAGTTGGCGATAAGGACGGAGTAGTGCGATCGAAGCTTGTGTCGAGTGAAGCTGCGTCGAACTCGACAGCCAATGGATGGTGCACGTGCCCAAGTTTAAATCCCCCCTCCCCCACACGGTCTATCCCACTTAGGGGAGCCCCGACGGAAATACCCGACAAGGCAAAGCGCTTTGTTCATTCGAGTCAACCCCGTCACACGTTTTCTTCTTCTTCTTCTAGACCGTCTAGACCAAGTTACTCCCTTTTTACCTTCTACTACTCTCCACAAGACGGGTTTTCCCAATGGATGAGCTGTGGTCGGTGTCACTGGTCACGACTCACCAGGAGTATGAGCGTGGCCTTGCCCCCTCAGCTCAAGTTGTGGAGAGTGAGACAGTTCCGCTTCGCCTACAGTACACATCGTCGATGCGATGGATTAGACACCCGGCGGTGAACCTTCCATTCTACCCGGCAATACGAGTCTAGACCAGCCCGTCTCCCATTCTGATCGCGAGCCGAAACCTTCTTCGTGTACATGCGCCAGAAACAATCCCAAGCAGCTTTCCACGTGTACTCAATCTCCCTCTAGAGCCTATCAGATCCTGCCACTGACCTTCTCGGTGGCGTCGGCATGACTGCTGCTCTCGCTCTAACTGCAGTACAAGTGAATGACGATGCAATATTGGTCACTACTCACGACCGTGCTTGGCGGACCTCGACTTCCATGAACTTTGCTTTCAAGTTTGGACCCTGCCGGCACATGTGAGCGTGTTGGACACGATCTTGTCCCAGGCGTTCATGCAAGTCCTCGCAAGTCCTCGGACATGCTGTGGAACAATGCGCCGAAGCAGGAATCGACAGGTTGGTGGACCTCGATCAGGTAGGTGATCAGCTCGTGCACGCGGGTGAAAACATGCGACGAAGAAGCACTGCCTGATCAAGCGGTTACCTGCCACTGCCTCAGTGATGAATTTATAATCGAATTCCATCCCAAGCAATGGATTCTGATCTCTCTCCTGTAAGTGCAGTGGACGGGCATTGAAGGTCCCCGATCATGACTCAGCAATTATAGGCTGTCATGATAGGTAATGATTCCAGTCATCCCTCACTCTCAACCTCTGGGGCCAGGTCAACAGGTCAGACTCCTTCTCGAAGGACAGTATATGGCGGAGACATGCTATTTATAGTTTCTCATGCGACACTTTTCTCCACCTTGCAAGCTACGCTCAGATTCGCCCATCCTCAGTGACTTACAGATGTGGGAGAGATCTTTCGCCGGATCGTCGAGTGACAAACCACGTATAAGCAATTGACAAATCAACACCCGATCAGCATCAACTGCGAAACTCGTGGCAATCAAACGTTGGAGGCTCGTCGGTTACCCCGGTCGAAGATGATGATCTCTAGCCGACCACCGATCGCAGCCATCATTCTCGGCATCATGGCAATTGGGCTGACTTTCGCCGTCCATGTCCATGTCCACAGTCCACAGTCTCACGGCACGGTCTCTGTCCAGCTTCACTACCGGCAACATTCATAACCACAGAATTCCCATCGTGCATCTCTCACGCTTCACCTTTCGGCACTGACTGCCCTGGCAAGGAAACACAGAGTCCGTGAAACCCCCGTCGTTCCGTAAGAGTGATCGATTGTAGCTGATATCTCGTCAAAATGGTCCGAGGGAGCTGTCAACCTCGGTGCTTCTGAAATTTGAACCATCCATGTCGCCCCGCCGTTTTCCAATAGCATGAGTCTCGAGCTTCACCATGACCACGGTAGGACGGTCTCTTGTGGCGTGGCTGAGCAACAAGACTGCTTCCTTGGTGTCTTCATCCATGCCTTCGCCCAAAAGATCCAAGTCCCTCGAGCTAGCTAAATCGGTCTGTCTCTACCATCAAGTGTCTTTGCCGATCTCTAATATCTGTGTCACCATCGGATTTCCAGAATTCTGCTCAGCAGGATTAGATAGATGAAATGATGGCATTTCTGATCACAACTCAAGTCATGTTGAACACCAACTGATTCTACAACCAGCTTCCAGTCCTGTCAGATGGTGGTAGGGACTTGAGATTTTGACCGAAGAACATCCCGCCTATGTGGAAGGTCAGGAACCTCGCTGGCTTCCATTATTCGCTTCCGCTTAATGGGCACGTTTTCCGGGCACCCTGTCTTTATTCTTCTTACCTGACGCGCTACCTGCGCTGCCAACGACATTCATCAGCCTAGACTTGTAAGTTGTGGACGTCTGACTTCTGACGCGCGCTTCTCCCATTCTGCCGAGTGATTTGAGAGGTGGATTGACGTCCCTCGTGTAGTGTCCGTATGGGCATGTGATACTGCCGTCTCAACGCAGTCCACAGCATAGATAGAATCTCTCCTAGCCAGACAATCTCACACTCATCCCTCTCTCATATGTTGATGATGCACCTACTATAGCCACCTTCCATCATGTAGGTCTCACACTTTTCTGGTGGACAGCACGCCTCATTCTGACCGACAAGGTGACTTATTCATGATGACGACCTTGGACCTGTATGAGAACAACGGAGTAGAAAACGTTTGTATGTCTAGCTAGACTTGACTTCGTGGAATAACCCGAGTATGTGCAGTGATGCAGCTCCAACATTCTCAGCTTTCGAATCCAATATTATCAAGGTGTGGATCTATCTGCGTATATTCACTACCTAGCTTACATCACACTTTACACCTTCAGAAATCTTGAACCTCATCCATGGATCACAGTATTCCATGCTCCCCGAATAAGGCAGGCGACTTTCCGAAAATAGACAAGAGTAAGGTACCGGGCGGGCGGTGGGTGGTGGAGATATATCCTGCTAGGTTGCTTGTCAATCTCCCTTGGAATCCAAAGAACTTCCATTCAGAGGCTATGATGCAACATACAGGTCCGGGTTTACCTACATGTAATACGCTCGACGATTACATGATAAATGGCCGGACAAGAAGATGGGTGGGATGCGGCGCGCCTGGGGACCTGATTGACTGTGGAGCAGCACAATATACCACATTACCGAGTTTACCAGCATTCCATCTGAGCAAAATGCAAACATCCAGATTCAATAAGACCCACTTGTAACGCACGGGCCTACGGGTACAGTATCGTTGGATTATCGTTAGTTACTTAGAGTAAGGTAGTTTAATCGCTTGAAAAGCCCCCACTCTTCAGTCAAACCACCGATGGGAGAAGCGCAACTGCGGGCTCATCTATGTGATGAGAACAGCTGAATGTTTATTACGCAGAATACTAGGGTAAATGCATAGGCGTGATCAAGTATTGTATACTATCTTTGCGCGACAACGAAGATGACGATGGAAGACGACATGGTCACGTGATGTGTATCCGCCGAATGCCTCTCTGACATCGGGCCAATCTCGGGATCACCCTCAGCTGCAAATGTACGTCCGGCAGCAACCCCCCTCGTTGAATGGGTTGAGATCCCAATTCCTAGTCTCTGGATCCGTCTTCAGAGGAGAGAGCATGAGTCTAGATTAATTAGAGTCCCCCTTATCACTTGGGCAGTCGAGCTCTGAAGATTCGAATTCTGCATCAGATTCAGAGTCATGGGGAAATGGCTCCTTTGTTTTGGTATCGACTGAGAAGGTCAAAAACGCTCTCCAGGCAGCAAGGCGGGCGTTCTCCTCATCGCGCGGCGGGCTACGTCTTTGAGATTTCCGGTGTAAGATCAATCATCCTTGTTTGGCCCCATGGGCCCACCCGTGGATCTGGCTGAACTTCTGTTCACATGAACTCGCTTGATTCCTTTTGGATGGCTAGATCAGAGGTTCCATGTCGACGTTCATGATAGCATACATTTCACGTCGCGACATGAGACAAACCAAAGCTGAGACGACGATAGCCCGAGAATTTTCATGATTGGTTTTGAGGCAACGAGGTACATTTCGAGCACGCGGACACGGTTCTGGTCATCTTCATCTTCGAGTTGCGTGACTGTGCTGCGCTTGAGTGATGCGCAGCGCGTGCTTCATTGAGACACCGGATATTGCGTGCAAGCATCTCAGGCCAGCCATTTCCACTTCACCGCGCTTAATCGTGTCCAGAGCTACAAAATGTATCGAAGGGATGGCGCTCGAAAACGTGGCCAGCGAACCACCACATCTATTTCACCTAGACATGATTCCCGCATGCCGGAAGATGATCAAACCGGTCTTGCGAGATTGCAGCATCTTACTTGGGTGTGTGATTCCATGAGTTGCCCGCGTTTCAATGTGTTGCCATGCTGACCAGTGACCATCTTAAAATAGGCCTGGTTCACATTTCCCATGGCGACTGGAGGCCTGGCTCTTCTTTTGTCACCACAAACGCAGCCACACACTTTTCGAGGGCTGGATATTATTGGAAAAGTGGTCTACATCTGCGATCTGGTCATCTTTAGCATTCTTGTCACGGCCATGATCTATCGCTTCATACGCTGGCCCAAGACCATGCGTTTAAGTGCGACTCGGCCGAGGGAAAGCATTTTCATACCCACTATGTTCATCTGTCTTGCCAGCACGATTGCGTCGATCTCACCGTACGGTATTCCATTCAGTGGGCCTTGGCTATCGGTCACTTATCGCGTTCTCTTTTGGATCTACTACGCGGTCACCTTCTGCATAGCGGTCACCTTCTATCTCTGGCTCTTCATCAGCGCCGACCTACATCTGGAAGATATAACGCCAGCGTGGGATCTGCCAATTTTCCCATTCATGCTCTCCGGTACCATTGCATCAGTGGGGGCCAGTGAACAGCCGCCTTTCCATGCTCTTACCATGATCGTCGCTGGATTGACGGCACAGGTTCTGGGGTTTCTCGTCAGTTCTGCCATGTTCACTGTGTATTTTCGGAGGATGACCGAATTTGGCCTGCCTAAGCCATCGTCTCGCCCGGCAATGTTCATTGCGGTGGGCCCGCCTGCATTCACTTCACTTGCAATCATTGGGATGGCAAGAGCTTATCCATCTCAAATGCAAATATTTGGTCAAGCTCAGAGAACCGCTCAGGTGTTGAACATTGTTGCAACTGTCTCATCTATTTTCATGTGGTGCTTATCTTTCTGGCTCTTCTCCATTGCGATGGTGGCGTGTTTGCTCGCTGCACGGGAGATGCGATTCAGCCTGAGCTGGTGGTCCTTTGCGTTTCCCAATATTGGTTTGATCATTGCAACGATCAGTATTGATCGGCAATTGCAAAGTGAGGGCATTCTCTGGGTTGGTAGTGTTGCAACAATCCTGATGGTTATGTTGTACTTGTTCATTGCGACGATGCATGTCAGGGCTGTCATCAAACACCAGATTCTTTGCAAAGGCCAAGACGAGGACATGTACGAGCGAGAAGCTCAACCGAAGACTGAAAAGATCCCCGAATTCCAGGATATCAGGGATGCGCAATGCTAGAAACGAGGCCAAGGATGTTGACAATGCATTTCATTTGCAAAGACGGGAGAGGCTTTCGGTTGAAGTAGTGACTCCGTAGAACTTTGGAGCCGATCGTGGGATTAAGACACATTTGAATTATGTCTTTAATCATTTTTTCTTTGTATCGTGCTCGGCATACCGATATCGCTTGTCTTGGTTCCCTTATCATACAACTAAGAGTCCAAAAAGCTGCCCAGGGGTCCACCGTAGCTTCACAGACCAGGAACAGGTACTCTCCACCGTGCCTTTGACGATTGGCTTGATATTTCCAGCATCCTTCGTGGGACCAACCGTATTCGGCCGGCGTGAAATTACGCGAGAGGAAGCGAGTGGAGACTTGGCCGATCTTCGTCGCAAACCTTTTCCTGAAGTTTGGACCTTGGGGAGATCATTAGATAGAGGCAGGATCTGGGGCTAGGATATGGTACGCGAAATGAAAGGATATTGACTGATGCCTTGTACGATTGTCGTGCTCCCCTGCTAATATGCCCGAGAAATTTTGAACGTATGGTGTGAAGTGTGGGTAACTTTGCACTTTCGAACTCGGACCTGATTATAAAGTCCGATAAGAGTCGTGCATAGGACGCGTGCACGTGTATCCACTTCGACCTGACTGGCGCGGAGCTTGTCCGAGTTAGAGATCTCGGAAGAGAATCGGCTTCGTCTTCAAAGCTTGTTTTCTGCGCCGAGAATGCCGAATGTAATTCGAGGGCGGATTTTTGATCTTCCGCGGATATAGCGAGCCTAGGTCGGGCCCCATCCTGCGAGGCGAAAGTAGACCTTGCCAACGAGCCGAGCGGGCCGGACTTTTAGGCTCGCGCCCGCGCGCGAGCCGAGCGCTCTTAGCCCGCGAGTTTTACTATATAAATTACCGATATTTTCTGTATCGGATTAGTAATAAGAAGTCGTAATTTATTTTTTAAGCTTAGTAATACTATAACTCGATCTGTCTAGTGAGATTAGACTGCCTTAAGTATTCCCCTCTTTATTAGTAACCGATATAGGGGACTTCGTAATAAAGGTAGCTAAGATAGAGGACTATACTATTACTACGATACGATTATAAAAGGATTTACTATAGAGACTAATACTAAGATTGATGCTACTAAATTACCGACCGCTAATATGACCGCTAAGACTAAGACGACTAAAACGACTACTACTACTACTACTACTGCGATTGCTATAATTAAGAAATTCTGCGCTTTTCTGTAGAAAAAGTAGGTAACTCGTTTAATCCTAACGGAAATCGAAGAGATTGAGACTATTATTCGAAACTTATAGCTTATATTATAGCTAAATACGCGACTTTTAGCTATACGTAGGGGGCTATACCTATAGCGAGCCTTACCGAGGAGATGATACCCTTATTAGATCGATATATATATCTTATTCGCGGATTATTAGCTAATCGATACTAAGATAATCGAGAGATACTAATTC
>WIWV01000170.1:0-43108 GCA_014839625.1 Penicillium ucsense | reverse complement strand
GGAGATTGCCTGCTGGATCGGCGGGGCCCGCCGCCCCCCCCCCCCTCTTTCCCCCCAACTCATCCACTGGTCAAATCATCATCACTGGACTGGAACGAAGCATTACAAAGTGCAACGGAGAATCGCCCACGACCTCGGCCGTGGCTGCTCGTCCCTTGTTCTCTGCCCTGTCTCGTCCACCTGAGAGTCCCATAACCCACCCTGCCATTAAAGGTATTCCTCAGGCTTGACTGATCCTCCCCGCCCCGACCATTCCACGTTGTGCGCGCGTTCTGTGAGTGGCGCGGTCGCGAAACACAACACGCGCCCATCCACTGCCCGTTCTGTTCGTACTCTGATCCTATTGACATTCACCCTTCCTCCCTCTCGGGTCGCATGCAACAGCCTTTGCTTGATTTCTGATTGGTACCGTCCACGTCCCCGTCCGTTCTGCAACGCTTGCTGCACTGACGTTCGTCGGGAATTGTTATTCTGCCCGTGTTGTTCGTCGATTCTACCGCCCCTCCCGACTCGTTGCTCGCTGCACGCGTCGGTCCCTGGCATCATTGACATCATTTTCCGCCGGTGTGCGCTCCATCTAACATTGCTTCCCTACCACAGTCGCATCACTGCTTTGCTCCTCCGCTCCGATCAGCACTCGCTGATCCTCCATCGTCCTGTAGAAGCCGATTGCGCCAGGTAGGTCTGCGCCCTGCAGCTCTTTTTTTGATAAACCATGTCCCGTGCCAGCGCATCCGTTGCGACCCTGCGTAGGGAGCTCTTCGCCTCCGTCCAAGGGTGCGAAAGTCGGCCGACGCAAGCCGCTCTTGAAGCGTCGGAAGTAGATGCTGGCGTCGTCGTCACGTCTCTTCTGATTCACCCAAGCCTGTCCTCCTCGTTCGCGCTCTCTCACTCCCGGCGGACCGGGGCGGACCATATTCAAGATACACCATACTAACCGTCCGTCAGATCTGATTGGTCAACCAGCGCATCGAGCTTCCTGTACTTGAGGACTCGGAGGTCACAAAGAACGACCAGGTGAGTGCACAATCAGCTCTTTATCATCCATTCACCATTCACCGGTCGCTCCCATGCTGCGCCCCATGCTTCGTGGTCCTTAGTGGCCATCCACTTCCTCTGTGCCTGAACATGTTCATGTCCCGCCGGTCGGGTGCCATCATGGCATGTGCCAATCGGTACGGACAGCGCATCAAGCACTCTGGTTGCGGGATGCCCCGCCCGCTGCATCATAGCCCAACCACGTTTCGATCTGAATGTTGACTGGTCTGCACAAAAGAAACGCCTTCTCCATTGCAGACACCCTCCGACTATTCCAAGTCCTCCTCCGACGTCTTCACTGGTGATTCTGGGGATAGTCGTTCTGTTGCTGCACCACTCGCAGTCTCCCAAGGTACTGTTCCCAGTCGTTTCCTCCTATCATACTTGGCGCTTCCGCTGCCGCTCCCCGCGCCTCGAGTCCAGTGACCGTCTTTGAATGCGCCTCTTGCTGACGTGATAAGCGGCCGCCACAGATTAGTGACTCTCATCGGTCAGAAACCGATCCAGTCAACTCTTGCTGTTGTCAAGCGGTTGCTCCACTCGCCGTCCGCGTGTCAGTGATCTCGACATCTCCCGTCGGCCAGACATCACTGCCGGCCAGACGATCAGGCGCTTGACAGATTACGAGGGTCACAGCGTGTTCCGTCGGCTGTTCCGCGATTCAGGATCAGCCGCATCCCGAGCTCGTCGCTGCGAGCCGACAACTCGTTCCTGGAAACCCAGGCTTCATTGCACGCGGGTAATCGCAGACACGCACCGCCTCTGTGCGACCACATCCTCCTCGTAACACTCCATCCACCGTCCATCAGCACCGGTCGTCATGGAGTATCCTCCTCAATACCCCCAGGCGCATGGCCAACACCCCCATGCCCCTCCTCACATGCCTGGTCCTTATCAATCAGGACCGCCTCAACAGGGTGCACCTGTGGGCTCCATGGCCTCTCCTTCCAATGCGCAGCCACCCATGCAACCCCAGCACCCCTCCCACCAGACCTCCCCCATCGTCCCCACCCAGCAGCACTACCAGCAAGCGCCCGGGGGACCGGGAGCCGTCCACCAGCAGATGACCTTTCCCCAAGGTTATGGGGTTTCGGCTGCCATGGGTCAGCCTTATGGCATCTCGCCCGGACAAGCTGCCGCCATGGCCACGGCCGCCGCGTCGGGGCAACTCTACCCGTTCCCCCAACATGATGCGATGGGTCAACAGATGGCGCCTGGCACCCGGGGTTCCCCACGCATGGGCGGCATGCCCATGAAGACCGACCGCAACCCTCGATCGCCCCCGCAGATGTCCGGTCCGATGCCACCCATGGGCCAGCAGGTGCAGATGCAAAGTCAACAGATGCCGCCCGGTCGCCGCATGAGCCACATCGGCAGCCCCAATGTTGCCCCCGCCCAGCCGGTCATGAGCCATGTGGGGCGAGGCTCGATCGGTCAGCCCATGGCCGGTCCATCGCAAGCGGCCCTGCAGACCCAGGCATCGCCTGAAATGGTTCCCGGAGGCAACCAGGAAGAGTCGCCTCTGTACGTCAACGCCAAGCAGTTCCACCGCATCCTCAAGCGGCGCGTGGCTCGTCAGAAGCTGGAAGAACAGCTCCGTCTCACGTCCAAGGGCCGGAAACCATATCTGCACGAGTCGCGCCACAACCACGCGATGCGCCGTCCCCGTGGCCCCGGTGGTCGGTTCTTGACTGCGGACGAGGTGGCCGCCATGGAGAAGAAGGCTGCTGAGGGAGACGGCGAGGGCTCGGCGGATCTGGGCAAGGAGAACGGCGCTGCCGGTCAAAAGCGCAAGTCGAGTGAGGTTCACGACGACGGCGGCAGCGCAAAGAAGACCAAGTCGCATGTGACAGCTGAGGGAAGTGAACAAGAGTCAGCTGACCCATCTGATGAGGATGGTTGAATGCTATCGGTCTCATTTGCCGCGGTGCCGTCCTGCTGACGGCCTCTGATCTGAGCGTCTGCCGAAGTTTGGACCAAGTTCCATTCCACTTGGGACCATTGCTCAGCATGTATTGCGTGATGTCAAGAAACTTTCTTATGTGACCCTCTGATGTGATTCTTCTGTTTGATTCCTTTCTTTTGTTGCGACTAACGGCTTATGGATGGATGCTCTCTTCATTTTTCTCATGGAATCCCCCCCTGTTCAGTTTATTTCTTCTTCCTTCTCTTTGTCGTCTCTATTGTGATAGCGCTCAATGTGTATGGGAGCTCTCCCCCCTTCTTCACCGTGACCACGTGGAACTCCTCTTGTGCCCTCGACGTGTCTTCTAATTGTCCTCTTCTTCCTCTTTCACTGGGAGATTTGAGTAGCCTTTGCGATTGCTGTGATCGATCCGGGAAGCAGTGCGATTGAAGTCCACCGTGTGGGCTGGTTCCAGCCATAGCTCAGACCATCTCTCGCCTGACATCCAACTTCCCAAGAGCATCAGCCCCCATTCCCCACCTTTTTGTTGCGGTTGAGAGGGTGACAGTCCAGGACAGAAATGCTTTGTGTGACCCTGAGGATCTTTGCCCCCTACTTTCTCCCTTGAAGAACCCTACACCGTCCAGCTCTCTCTGCCATTGTGACCCACGATCAATGGAATAGCTGGAAGTGCACACTGTCGCTTACCCTTGGTTGCGGCTTCATTTGTTGATACTGTTGGAGAGCTCGTTGCCACTTTCTGTACATTGACTGACACCTCAGAGATTTTCTGGGGCTTGCCAGATTTTATCCCCCCGTCTTCTAACTTCTTCTCAGCATCTTGTTGCCCCTGAGGCTTTATTGATTTGCTTTTTTTTCTGCGTTGGGCCTTGATGAATTTGGACTGGCAAAGGACTTTAGAGTGGTTTGTTTTTTTTTTCTTTTTCCTTCGCTGGAAATAGGTCAGAGTGATTCCCACTATCGTCGTTTCTAGTTATCAGGCAAATTTTGATGTCCTTCATGTACCTGCTTTGACACGATCGAGAATCTTCGTCTTTTGACGTAGGTGTGCCTGTCTTCTATTCTAGCCTTTGAAATTAAAACCACCATGGGCCCCGCTATTGAAAGTCTGACCTCGTCCAATACTTTAAATATTCCTTCAATCAAGTTCCCGTACTGTTCGAGTCCGCTGTGCTCGTGAAGGTCCAGCAAGAGTTCTGATGGCTCGGTATGCCTTCCGAAGTATGCCTTCCGAATTCACTAACTGCGAGTATCTCTGAGGCTCTCATGGACGAAGGTGAAAGTATGCCTTCAGCTCCACGGCTTTGATTCCCATTTGCCGAATGAGCAGGCGCTTCCAGCGCATAGGAATTACACCCGTGATCAGTCGTTGATCAGCATCAAGTCCTATTCTTGGGCCAGCCAAGAGTAAAAAAGAATCATTGATTTCAGCTGATCACTCATGAGCCCGCCGATCATTATCCGCGCTAGCGTTACGCAGACCACATCCACGGACAGTATAAGCTTACCGCCATCACCACTATCCATGGATACAGTTCCGACTCCAGATGAGTAGCACTTTCCACGCGGAAACACAGAGGTGACCTCGTCCATCCCATCGCTTCACATCGTGTCCTACCTGCTCCCACTCACCGCCGCCGTCTCTCCGGTTCGCGTCCCATTCAAACAGCCTCCCAATCCATCGCATCCACCATGAAATCCCACCCTCCCTCCTTTACCTCCTCCACCTCCTCCCCAGGCCTCTTACACAATTCAACATGCGCTCTCGCCCTCATAAATCCCTCCTCCAACCCCGCAAAGATCGCACTCAGGATCCCCTCCAGATCATAACTCTCCAACGGCCGCACCGAGTCCCGATTTCCCACTGGGTCCCGCGCCAATTGCTCCGTCGTCATATCGGCCGTCTTCCACCGATTACGTAGCTCCTTTGCTTGCCGTAATTGCTCAAATACATGGCCAGAGCCCAAGACTGGGGTGAGCGGGCTCGTCTCAGACTCGAGCGCCGAGAGAACGTTTGCGTGGTAGCGGTGGAGTGTCGAGGCGCCGTTGCGTGAGAGGGCTGAACCACTGCCTCCTCCCCCGTAGCTACCTGTTGTCGTTGTGCCCCCGCCACCAGTATTGTACGAGCGCCCGCGCGCCGGGAGCCCTCCCGCCCCCGCTGAAGAAACGGTGATATTGAACACGGCGAGAAGATGAACGATCGCGCGCTCCAGCAGGGCGTAGTATTCGAAAAAATCAATCTTGAACATGATTTCTGCTTCGGAGGATGGCTGGGTGTCCTCGGTGGCTATGCGGTAGGCTTCGGCCAGGAAGGGTAGTTTCCAACGTAATCGGGAGACGATCTTCATAAAGCGGGCTAGTTCTTCGGCGGGAGGGAGGAGGTTGTTGGTATTAGGTGAAGGTAATGAGGAGGATGTCGTGTGTGGTGCAGGGACACTATGTGTGCGCGGTGGATGTGAAGGAGGTTTCGATTGCCATTTTGATGGTGGATTCGAGGAACGTGAGGTATGTGAGGCTGAGACTGAGTGGTAGGAGGGTTTGTTGTAGGAGTGAGATGGGTGTTCATATTGGTCGTAGGCGTCGTGGTTACCCGGGGCCCAGCGGGATTCGAGGAGAGAGCCCTTCATCCTTCAGATGCAGAGGGTTGGTTTTTAGCTCCTGGTTTTAGGCCTTCCAGCAACGACAGCTGAAGAGCTCAACTTTGTTTCCTATGACGGCAGCTGTGGGCTGGTCGATTGGAATTTGGGGCAGATGGAGCACGGGCCTCTCTGGAGGCTGGCTCAATCTCGGAGATAAGGTTGGCATTAAGTTGGAATGTGGATGGAGTGACCCGATCGATATCCGATGAAGGGGTGTTTTAACGCGTGAAAGGAACGTGGGTGCGAGGAAGATATGGATCTCGCGTCAAACGAGATACCCCCTTTAATTTGAGTCGAGAGACCTTCATTTTATCCAGGTGTCCTCAAAAGATGCCGTAGTACTGGAGCTTGAGTTTTAACTGTGGCTTTTGCTCCTTGGAAAAATAGAATTAGGACTCACGGACAGAAGTAGAGATGCAAGAAAACGAAGCGGTTGACTTTGGCCAAGTCTAAGCTTGTTTGCCGAGCTTTGCATCTGAAGTGAGAAGAAAGTGAGTTGTAGTCTGACAACAAGATTAATTAGTACTGAACATTCAATTAGAGCTGCCATTCAAACGTGCATCAATGCTACTTTTTCCATTACGCAGGGTAGATGGAGGATAATCCGCACTACGCGCTGAATTACCTTAATACATCCATGACATTTACTCAACCCGGTATTAGCCACGCCTTCTCGCTAGAGCTGGTTCTGAAAGAGCTATTAGATAGAGCGTGTAGGGCTCCGTGAATAAGTCTATACGTAGCATCCTCGTACTGTACCAGTGTGATTCACGGCATGGCTTAATAGATCCTTCGTAAACAGGGACATTCTCCAGAAGTTCAGTTGTATAACCTTGCTCTCCACGATATTTCTAGATTACCAGTCACATGAGGACCTCATATAGACGGAAAGCTCTTGAGCAGACCTATACATATACATGCGGAATGCCACTCAAAGCTACTACTGTAGTACTTATCTGTCATGGCATATACTTCCAAAAGTGGACAGCAACCAGTATAGCATTCACCTATTGTTAGCGGAACTAAATATAGAGCCTGATAGGACTTAAATTCATATGACCTCATTCGTGACTCATGATATAAAGATTTGTTAACTTGTTAAAAGATACCTCAAGTAAGTTCATCATGTGAACTTACCCTCGTGCCTGTTAAACTGTCAGCCGTTGACCGTCAAGTCTGCCGCCGAGCCAGACCCACAGTCTGGACACAGACAGCTCGGCACCCGCTTTGATCAGGTGACCAGCTTGTTCCAGACGCCGAACTCAGGAACCAGGCCATTCCCTAATCGAGTTAGTGCTTCTCCAGCTCTCTCCAACCTTCCGATCACCTCCAACCGCTCACACTTGACACCCTCCACCTCCCTGCGACGGAGCTGCTCTCGTTTTCCGTTGGCTTCAAACCCAATCGCAGTCTCATTCTGGGCTTCTCTAAGTAGGTGGCCTGCCTCTCATTCTTTTCTCAGACTCCTCTATTTCCACTTTCTTTGTCTTCTGCCGTGCTACAACGGCTCTTCAGCCTCTGTGACATTTACCCTTGTCTTCATTCTTTCGTCAGCTTAGCGCTTCTTCTTCTCCTCCACCTCCACCCCTGGGTTCACTGGACCCTCCCTTCATCCAGTCATGTGTTTGCCCCCCTGATATCTCCTCAACATCTACAATGGTAGAGACGTCGGCCATGGAATCCGTCCCGTACCAGTGGTACGATCGCACTTGGCTTCAATGTCCTCTGCCGTCGGCTTGGGAGGCAACCATCAACGGACCTGTTCCCCAGCGTCTTGTCCTTGACCATGGCTCTTCCAGATACAATGTGATGCTTGGCGGTGGTCTTACTTCCTATACCGGAAGTCGCCGGTAATAATTATCCGGCGTCGGTGTTGTTTCATCTTCTTGTTTGCTGTCTCACTCTCCCTCCGCTTTCCGGACAATCGATCCTACATGGCGTGTTTCCTGCTCCGCGTTGATCTTCAACTTCCGGGCCTGTTTATTGACACTCCCGATAGCTTCCGATTCCGTTTCAACGATCCTGACCGAAATCTCCGAAGACCTTGTCACGCCAATCTCATCCCGACCACACTGGAGCTCGTCGCTAGAAGTGGGCTTTGACAGGCGTTGTGCCCATATTACGCTTCCCACAACGCTAGTGGTACAATAAAAATGGATTCATACGACGCCTATGACGCCTCTCCGGGCAGAAGCCGCGAGGCGGACTCCTATGGACGGCCACCTGTTTACGACCGTCGTCGCTCTCCAGGTATGTTCAATCTCTCGTATGAGAACGCGCAAGATTGAAGCAATTTGAACAAAGACGCATATGCTAAACTAACTGTCATTGTAGTCTCGCAGGACCGACGAGGCCGTGGACGCGGCCGATCTCGTTCACCAATGATTGACCGTTACGAGCCTTCCGAGCGCCGTCCCCGCGAGGATTTCTACAACAACTCTCGTGAACATGCCGCGCGTGATCGGGAGGATAGGAGACGCGCTCCCTCTCCAAATATTATGCACATTGACCGATACATCCCTGGTCAAGACTCTGGAAAGCGGCCCCTTCCAACCAATCCCCTTCCAGACCCTTTGAGTTTGGACTTCCAAGTCGGCTTCACCTGGTTCGCCGAATGGTGGCGCGCCGAGCAGGCAATCAAGGAGGAAAAAGAGCGTGCCAAGCATGGCGGCCGTCGTCCATCAGATCGCGTCAAAGGTGAGCGTGAAGCTCGCGACGATCGTGATAGAGAGAGAGCTCAGATTCAAGCCGCGTACGACTCCTACAAGATCGACCTTCAGGTCAAGCTGGCCCGCGCATTTGTGCAACAGCATCGTGAGGAGGAATGGTTCAAGGAGCGCTATGTTGCAGAGGTCCGGGGTCCAATTCGCAGTCGGTTGCTCGGATTCCGTAAAGGCGCATATGAGCAGTGGGAGAATGATCTCAAAGGTGGTCTTTTCGACGACTTCACTTTGGAGGGCATCTACAAGAGCGAAAGTGACGGTGCGGGGGGTGTGGTTGAGAAGGAGGAAGGTGAAGCTACCGCTGTGGGTGAAACCCTCGGAGTTCTGGATCTTCTCCCTGTCCGGGGAGGCGAGCTTCGCGACGAGGCGCTATCCCAGCCTGCTCTGCTCATCAAGACTCTTGCTCCCAATGTGAGCCGCGACAAAATCGAGGACTTTTGCAGAGAGCACCTCGGGGAGGATGATGGGGGTTTCAAGTGGCTCAGCCTCAGCGATCCAAATCCTTCCAAGAAGTTCCATCGCATGGGTTGGATCATGCTGCACCCTGGTGGCGAGCGAACACAGATGGTTGAACGAGGTGATGGGCGGGAAGAAGAGATGGACCATGAACTTGGCATGGGTGAAACTGCCACTGTGAACGTCGCTGAAAAGGCGCTGGAGGCCGTCAATGACAAGACCATCCATGACCCAGTCCATGGTGATTTCACCTGCCATGTAGGCGTTCACATCCCCGCAAGCCAGCCCCGGAAGAAGGCGCTGTGGGATCTGTTTTCTGCCCCCGAACGTATTGACCGTGATCTAGAGCTAGCTCGACGACTGGTCGCAAATATGGACTCTGAGATGGGCGAAGTGGACGGGTCGGGCAAAATCGAAGAGCGTGTTGAAGACCTTCGTGGCAAAGGCTGGCTCCAGCCTCCTGTCACCGGGCCTGTGAGGGTCAAGAAGCGAAAAAGCGAGTTTGATGAAGATGGAGCCGAAGATGGCGAGATGGAGGAGGGTGAGGAGCAACATCGCGCCGAGGATGAAGAAGTGGACGATGAGGAACTATTGGCAAAGAAGAAGAAGCTAGATTTGATGGTGGAGTACCTGCGTCGTGTCCACAACTT
Organism: Penicillium ucsense; assembly: GCA_014839625.1. Taxonomy (NCBI): domain Eukaryota; kingdom Fungi; phylum Ascomycota; class Eurotiomycetes; order Eurotiales; family Aspergillaceae; genus Penicillium; species Penicillium ucsense. The sequence goes on along the minus strand of WIWV01000170.1, from coordinate 33,675 downwards.
TTGCTTCTTCTGCGTCTTTGAGTGTGACTCGGTCCACGAGTTGGGTCGCAAGTGCCCCGGTGGCCATCTGCGGCGCCCGCGAACTGGCCTTTCCCAACAAGCCAAGGAGGTCGCTCGCGCCAGTGCATTTGGGCAACCGTTCCCTGTTAAGAAAAAGGAAACCAGTGAAGAAGGCGAAGAGCCGTCGTCACCCGCCCAGGACAGACGACCACAGCGAGTCCCCAAGTCAGAACAACAACTTCAGCGTGCCTTTAACTGGGTGAAAACCTTTGAGGATAAGCTGCTGCAAATTCTGGAGCCTGAAAATGCTGATCTTCGTCGCCTCGGCGGCCAGCCTGTGGAGGAGGCACTCGAGGACGAACTTGCCAAGTATGTCAAGCAAGAGACTGATGATCGTTACCGATGCAAGGTCCCCGAGTGTGCCAAGTTGTTCAAGGCGGAGAACTTCTGGCGGAAACACGTTGAGAAACGTCACGGCGAGTGGTTCGATAGTATCCAGCGTAATGTGAGTGTTGAGCGACAGCTGATGGAAATGGCACTATCCAAATCCAACAAAAACTAACATTTTTCGTGGCAGCTGGCTCTGGTCAATGCTTATGTCCTTGATCCCTCGCGCATCGCTCCATCTCGTTCCGATGCTAACAGCAACGGCCACTTCCCCCATGGCTCTGGTCACGGACACGGTGGAACTCCTCGCGGGTTCAGCCTCCACAACGTGGGCTTCGCCGGCAACGCTGCCGCTCTTGCTCCCGGATTCGGTGCCGGTGGGGTACCAGGGTTCATGGGCGGCTCTTGGGGTGGCCCTCATGGTACTGGGGAGGGAGGCCTGCATCAACCGGGAGTGATGCGACGAGGAGGTCACCGGCAACATTCTCATCGATCTGGGCCTTATGACCGCCGCCGTCCTCAAAATGGCAATGGCCGTCTCAGTCCTGTTCGCATGTCTGGCATGTACGGCCCTGGTGGTCGTGGCCCATCGAACTTCTCTGTGCCTCCGGGCCACCCGGCTGCGAATATGGTTCCTCCCCATCCTTTCCCAGATGCCATGAATGGCGGTAACGGAACCCAGGGCATTCCGCCCCGAGAGGCCACACAGGGCCGCAGCTTGAAGAGCTACGAGGACCTGGACGCCGTGGGTGGATCTGGCAGTGGAGAGCTTAATTACTAGAGCTCGCTGATATATCTCTTCGTCTTTCCTTTCTTCACTCCCTCCAATTTCATCGTTTTTTCATCAACCGCGCGGTCATTTTCTCAACTCATCTATCCTTGGACCACAACTCTTCCGCTCAGATTCCTTGCTATTCCTGTCATTATTTCAATTGGGGTTGTCTTCATTTTTTGCCCTCACTCTCTCTTTTCACAGACGTCTCTGGCGTTGGCGCACTGAGGATTGGATTTCAGTCAGGCTTGCGCATTAAACCTCCCTTTATTTCGCCATCGATTCTATTATCAGAGTTTGAATGACCCTCTGATTTGCGAGACTCCATCTATTTTCCCGTGGCAAGCTGTGAAGGATCGTTTGATATCTAAATCTTCATTTCCTTTCGACCTTTGTTCGTTTCTGTGTATAACTATTCTTATGTGGTCCATTACTTAGGCATACACAGCTACCATAAGGCATAAACACGTTCTTTGCGAATGACTCCCGATGTAACTGTAAGACTACTCGACAGGCTTACGTACGTCCAGTAGCTTCGCTCATTGTTGTGTTGCAGCAAGATTGAAGACGAGGAAGCTAATCACTCCCATAGAGTCTGTATACTTCATTTGACGTCCCTCGGGGGGTTTCCGTCTTCGGCGTGTGTATTGCATTTGTGCTGACCCGTGTGTGAACTGTGTACATGTGTATCAGATTCATGAAACCCGCATCACATGATATTGGTCAGGTCACTGCCAGAGTCTCGTTTGATTTATAATGAGACATACTCAGGTACATAGGGGCCGAGGCTATAGGACTACCTTAGCTTGGTGCCATCCCTTTTGAGCACAGAGTGTGTTTCTTCCCAAGAGCACCCAAGCTAAAGGGCAAATTGATTTGCATCAATGACATATGCGATAATACTACGAATAGAGGTCTGGCCCGTGACAGAAGCGTTGCCGATGTCCCTGATTGTAAGAACGATCGAGAAGTGGAAAATGTTTCTTTCTCTCTTCCAAGCTTATTCATCTCTCAATATGGTTCGCGTCATGAAGTTATGTAACCGCTCGACTCCCGAACGAGCAATCAGTTGTGGGCGTTGAGCTTGTCAGGGCATTTGAATGATCACCTTCTCTGCTGGATCGACCCATTTCAGACCCATTCCTTTCACGCGCCGCTCACTGGCCAGATACAGCATCAAGTAGATGTGCGTGGCGATTTCTCCCCAGGCATATACTTTGATGACCAGCTGCACAGGTGCCGGTACCGAGACCGACGGGGTATCCCGATTTGAGACTGGGTTGATCTGGATGGGATGGGTGTGGGTGTTGATGTTGGTGTTCTTGCTCTTGTTCTTGTCCTTGTCTACATCTACAGTTCCGTCCTTTGAAATTCTTCTGGGGATTCGTCCCGAGGTGGAGGGAGAGTAAGGTGAGCGCTCTGCAAGACACCACACGCCCCATCCGGCACGAGCTTCTTCTACAAAGCCGCACAGGAAGGTCCAGAACCTGGAAAAGTCGCCTTCAGACCAGGTTTCAGAGCGAGAAGGAGGAGTCACGGAGCTGAACCTGTTGACCTTTCCTGTCTGCGGGGATGAAGAGCGTGACGCGATAGATGGTGAAGGGTGGGTTGAAGCGGGTCGGACGTGCATGCGCAGTATCCAATAACCACGCTCAAGGGGATCGAGATCGCGGGTCTGATGCAAGGGCTGATAAGTGCGAGATGGTTTGAGTCGTTCTGTGAGCATGGCGAGAGTTGGCGTGACATGAGTGGTGAAAAGGGAGTTGGAGATGGGCGGAGGTGGAGGGTGTATGGTGAGTGGGAGCGAGGAAAGTAGGTGCTGCTTTGGTTCGGTGCTTTTGATAGAGCCCGTGGAGGTGGATCCTCGTGTGACACCTTCGGACTGATGGCGGTGGGGTTCATGTTCAGTGGACTTGAGGCTGGAACCTGTTGAATTCGGGGGGATTGGGCAGGCGGAGATTCGGGATGATTCTTCTGGCGCCGGAGGAATGTTGGCCTTTTCTGGACGATGAGTGTCCGATGATGCACCTCTTTGTAAAGGAGGGATGTCGGAACTTGCCTTCACGGTAGATATTCTCGCTTCATGAGGGGCTGGATCTGAGGGGATGGCCATGTCGGCGATGATCTCTGATGCAGAGACCCCGTTGCTGATTGCATGGTTCTCCACGGGCCGAGCCTGGGTTGCTTCGATCCGTCGCCGCTTGACTGATCTCGTCGACGAGCGGTCACCGCTGTAGCAGGGCGACAAGGCTCTTGGGGGCCGCATCGTAGGGGGGTTTCCTGTCTGCTGGACCACTGCGGATGCCACCGCCTCAGGCTGTGAATCTGGAATCACGATGACAGGACTCTCGATCGATTCCGGCACGTATTGGATTTCGGAGCCGATGTGCGTCTCCTCTTTGCCCCGTAGATCACGGGTCTGATTTCGCGAATGCGAGGCAGACCTTGCTGCGGTGGACAGCAGCGGATCGGGCCTGATTTGATTTTCTTCCTGCAGAGCAGCAGAGATCGGCGGACGATCCTCGCGCGGCGGCGTGGAATTTGCAATTCTTGCGGCTGCAGCCGTCATGGTCTGAGCACTGGCGTTGCCTGCGTCCACTATGCATACTGGTCGATGCTCGTTCGCAGAATGCGACAACTCTGGGCCTAGCGAGGCAGGTTCCTCGGGTGGGTGATGCACGGCGGGTGCTTCTTCCACAGCGAGCAGATCGTGGTCGATCTTCTTCACTAGTCCGCGCGAGAAGGGCTCGAACGCGCAAATCGCGGCCACCTGGGCTCTATATCGAGCGTCATCACGGGCGGTACTGGGGGCGGAGACATGCACTAAGATTTCATCTCGTTGTCTGTCGTTCCCCCGCTCCATAGGGAGGAATCCGGTGGAAGGGTGTCCAAGACAACTCGACTGTTCTTGTTTCTTCGAGGAGCGAGGTGAGAAGAAGTAGATCGGGCTTCTGACACTTGGTGCACCTGAAGCTCGAGGGATCTCGATGCGCAGTGTGGAATGTGGAATTGTTCCGCAGGAGTGGATCACAGAGAACGAAGATGTGCATGCGGCGGGAGTGTAGAAGTGTACTACACTCGAGTGACTCTACAGTTCGAGTCCTGCGGATAACCGGATGGTGAGTCGTGACTAACTTACCAACTACAACCACGGTACCCGAACTACCACCGGGTCTAACACCAACAAGATATGACTTTCATTATGATTATCATTATTGGTATTGTTAGACTCTGCATTTTTGTGGCACTGGAAGCTACCGATCACGCCGGGTCATCCGAATCCAGTCTGAATGTCTCCTTTATGTCACCTCTTTCTGTTTCTCGTCTCCTTTTTCCAGTCTTTTCTGACTCGAGGCTCCTGGTCGATGCAACCTGTGCTTTCGGGGCGCTATCACTGACTATTGAATGAAAGATTTTCCCCCCGTCCACTTGTCGGTCTTTCTGAACACGGAAGGCATTTGTCATATCTGGGAAGACCCCGGCCATCCGACCACCGGCAGCACTGGCCTACGCCGTTCCTATCGAGGCAGTGATTGCTTCAGGTCCCGAATGGGTGAAACTGGAGTGGCATGCGCGGTCGCTACCACGAGTTGCTGAGGTCAGAATTCCATGATGAAACGCTTTGACGGTCATGTTTGAAATGTTGCCCACGTCTGGTCAGGAGGACCAATGGAGGCGTCAGCCGGGTGGAAGGATATGAAACAAACAAACAATTCCCACGTCCGCACGTAAGATAGTCTATACAATTACATAGTCATTATAGTATGAATCCGAAGTGTATACTCCGGATTGTAAAGAATGAAACTACTCCAGTCGTTGCCGCCACACCCGACCGTTGCAGAGTGGGTTTTGCCTGGAGTGGACCTCGCGGCGAACAATACGGGATGTAGTCGAAAGTCTAGAAAGCAGACTAGAGAGAAGCTGAGGGTATGGAATGATGAGAATGATGTTGTTGAAATCTACACCTGTCTCAGACTCACATATCCGAGACTGTCCTTGGGTCGAGTTCCAACTACGATCACAGCATCATCTTGAAACTCGATTTTAGGGACCCAACTACAATGATGAAGATTGCGAGATTGTTCTTTACTCCATGACAGGCAATGGAGTTTGTAGTCTGTACTCTGTACAACCTCTCCTCGAAACTCGAATCCATGTGTTAGATTTCATTGAGTCCACGACATCGATCCTACTGTACCTGTATAGGAAACTGATTGCCATATCACATATACTCTCTCTCTCTCTCCATTTGTGATGGCTGGGTATGGGAGTCTCCGAAGACTCAGACCATCTCGTACTCTTGATCACTGCATCAGCAATCTGTTGTGCACCTCGATAAAGACTGGGAGCATCTCACGAGACCCGCATCGCTTGCAGCCATGCAGGGCTGGGAAGGTGTGGATGTTCAAGCCCAAGACTCGAACAGGAAGATGTCTAGAGGTCAAAGTATCGGGTACATCGGCGCGACTATCGTCTGTGCTGGAAGAAAGCGGGCATGTGGTGTCACGGGGGCCGTATCCTTAAGTACAGGTGACTGGCTTTCCCCGAGTGGGCGCAAAAGGGAGAAAGAAAAAGAGTCATGACCACACACAATCGTTCGTTGGGGGTGGAAAGCTGCCCTCCACCACGACGGATGCATCTTCTTTATTCTTCTTCTGCCCCAGCTGGACCAATTTCATCCCCCTCAACACCACTCGATACTTTTCTTCTTCCCCTGCATCTCCGCTCGACCGTCTTCTGACAAGAAGACCATCGAGCCCCATCGGCCAAGTCTTGCTGGATCGGGTCCGACGAGATCCATCACATCCACTCTGCCCGCTCGGACACTCTCTCATCCTCTTTAGCACAAACTCCCTGTCGGCCGCCGTTGGGAAACCTTGTGCTTGTGCTTGTGCTTGTTCCTGTTCCTGTTCTTGTTCCTGTGCTCGTTCGTTTTCTTCGTTATCTTCCTTCCTCAACTTTTGCTCTCTCTCGCTTTCCCTCTCTTCGCCAAAAAGTCCACTTACAGCACCTGCTTCGAACTCCGACTGTGTAGGCACATTCGTCTGCAATGGCATCGGCCGGCATCTATTCACGAGATGCGCAGCAGCTTCCGAGTAAGTGTCGTCTGTTGAGGGTCTTCGTGGATCCGATCTGGAGCCCCAGGAAAACTCCAATTTCTGCGACCGTGCTCGCGATGAGATCGGGGGCGGCCAGGCGGATCAGAGATCTGGTGGCGGGTTTCACACCCATCCTCCATCGACTATCACGCACTGTATCACTGTCCGCAGTATATCCACATGGCATACATATCCCTCGCTGCGCAATCCCCCTTTCCGCGTCGCAATCATCTCGGAAAACTTAAAAAATAAAATCAAAGACATGCCCATGTGTTTCTCACATTCCTGATTCATCATGGCTGCCACGGCCCACGCTAACATCTCCCTGCCGGGGTCGCCCGCGTTAGCGGGCCATCCGGTGTTGACGGCTCTAGACTCGCAGCCCGAAACCCCCAACAGAGGTACCTTTGGCACGGAATTCTTCAAGATCTTTACCGGACCGAAAAAGGCCACGCGAGGTATGTGTACCTACTACCTACTACCTACAACGTCACTTCCAGACCGAGCACGTTGATTTTCAATGCTGACTCACACCAATTGATGTAGATGGCGCTGCTCCTAAACGCCGCGGGCCTAAGCCCGATAGTAAGCCCGCCATGACGCGACGTCAGGAGCTCAACCGCCAAGCCCAGAGGTATCATACCCAAAATTTTCATCCGATGAACTTGGTCTAGACCACTGCATCGATGACAAGAATCAACTCACTCATGCGGCGATAGAACACATCGCGAACGAAAGGAGCAGTACATGCGAGCATTAGAGACCGAAGTGTCACGACTCCGAGAGGCATACACCAACGAAATTTCCGAGGCCAAAGTCTCCATTCAGCAACATCAGCAGATGCTTCAGAAATCAAGATGCGAGAATGAGATCTTGAAGGAAATCCTCTCCGCGAACAGCATCAACTTTGCGCCGGACTTGGAGCAAAAGATGGCGGAGCGTGGCTCACTGGGGGCATTCCAGTCAAGTCCCGTCGCACCGAGCAGTACAGGATCCAATTCAGTCGCACTTACCAACGCTACCAACAATCTCCAAAACATCACACCAGCTACATCTATCTCTCCGGACCTCAGTCCGCAAGCCGTTCATAGCGTGGAACAGCCCGATCTATCGGCCTCGATGGGGTTTGTGCCGCAGCAAACAGTGTATCACGCCAGCCCTATGGAGAATATTGCAATGGACAGGTCTTCTGCCGGCCAGGGTGCAGAGCCCCCCGTGCCGGTGATGCGAGGGGTTTTCGAGAGTGATCCCCAGCTGCAAATTGACTTTATCTTGACGTGCGTTTTGTCCAACTGTCACACACTTCTGATGTTTTGTCCACGCCCGACAATATCTCCAACCGCTTTTGCTGACTATTCGCCACAGACTCGAGGGACCTTGCCGCGAACATACTGACTATCTCTGCCGCCGCTCAATCACCGAGGCTGACGACGAAGATATGCCCTTCTCCGGCCATGCCTTGATGGCCAGCTGTCCACCACCCAGTTATATTGCCAACACAACTCCAGATCAAACCTATCCTCACAGGACATACGACCTTCCCCTGGCGAATCTCAGTACACTACTAAACCTGAGTCGCCAGCTCGTCACAGATGGACAGATCACACCAATCATGGCCCTACAGTGCCTCAAGAATCATGAACTCTATCACTCCCTCCGTCGCGAAGACATCAAGATCATCATTGACACATTGAACACCAAAGTCCGCTGTTATGGGTTTGGGGCCGTTGTCGAAGACTTTGAGCTGATTGATTGCCTCAGCAGTGTGCTTGGTACGACGGTGGATCTCAGCGTGGTTCGTGTCCGCGATGACTCGATCTATGGGTGATGCACTTGTTTGACTTGACCTGCACGTACCCGTACCCGCAGAAAGGACTTGCTCTCGGGTGCAAAGTGTCACCATCGCTGTGGTGTCCTTGGTCATGACGTGCCCCGTGAACCAGAGTAACAAGTCAAACGCCCATGACCCAGCGGACTTGAGTGCGGCTTCGCCACTGGTTTTCTGCTACTCGATGTCCTTGTCCTTTGATTCGTCTTTCCTTCGTCTGTTTTGACCGTTATATTTCGGGGGCGTTCGCTGTGGCGTTCTGGTCATTTGGTACATTCTTCCCCTTATACATCCAAGTGCTCACGGACAATTTTCATATTCCAGAGGATCTATTGCTCTCTGTCTTTCTCTATCTATCTTCCTCATATATCATGCGTGCTGTTGTTCAGCCCGAACAAGTCGCCTGTGTGCCAGTCGTATTCAGCGAATGAGGGCCCTTCTTTTTGCACATTTTCATCCATATTCTGTCTGTTTGTCTGAATTGTCAATACTTTTGTCATCTCTACTGCTGTTTACAGGCTTGAGAAGTAGACGTTTGTCATGGTCATATCGATTCCCACTCGGCTATGTCAGGGACGAGGTCTAAGATGCTTTCCGATGTATTTTCCCTTGGCATCATTCATATTCATACGATCGACTTCAGAAGTCGTGGTACTATCTTCCTTTCAAAATGCCAAGGCTCTTTAAGAATGAATTTACTATTATTTGTAGGATAAGACCTGATTCCATAGCCAACAGAGACTAGCGAGCATCTTGAGTGCGACACATTATTACCCTTCTTTGGAAGTACTAAAACATGAAGAATCTCATAACAAGGCTCATGTCATTCCTGATTCAAAACTTTTGCAACGTTATGCACATCAACTAAATACTAGGGTGGAAACAAAGGGAGGAGGAAAAAAGCGAGTCATTCCAGTCAAAAAAAAGGGGGAGGGGAATGGAGTCATTCGTGCAGGCGCAATCCCAAAGTTTATATCTATTCATCATCCTCCTCGTCCTCGTCGTTCTTCTCCTCAACTTCGGCCTCGTCGTCCTCCTCAAAGGCGGTAGGGGGAACGCTGTACAGACGGAGGACGTTGCGGTTGGGGTCCTTGATCAGGACGTACTTCTTGACGGCATCCTCGGGCTCATCGGCGTCCAGAGCGCGGATGCGGTCGACGACAGTGCGGACGATACCCCAACCGTTGCTGAGGTTCAAGTTCATCTGAGCAGCGAACTCCTTGGGCTTGTAGCCAGCAACGCCGAGAACAACGTGGCCAGCGGCAGAGCGGGGGTTGGCACGAGACACGAAACCGAGCTTCATGCCATCAGCCTTGGCCAAGATAGCCTGGGTGGTCCAGCGAGCGAGCTTGGAAGAGTTGTTCTTCATCTCGGTGGCCAGGACGGCACCACGCTGGGAGGCCAGCTTGCTGCGCCAGTCGAGGGCGTTGCCGGAGCCGGGGGCCTTGCTGTCGAACTCGTTCAGAGCCTTGACGACGAGCTGCTGGTCAGCACCGCCGGTGGGGTTCTTCATGATGGCGTCCACCTCGGTACGGACGATCATCTGGATGGGCTCCTCGCCGTCGCGCTCGAGGCCGAGATCGAAGCGGCGGTACTTGTAGCCCTTGGAGGCGAGAGGCTCGGTCTCCTCGGCCTCGTTGTAGAAGGGGTTGGGGTGAGTGAAGGTGATCTTGGCGTCGTCGGACTCAGTCACGGTCTGCAAAGCGAAGTTGTGGTTGATGAAGGTAGCCTCCATGGCCAGGGCGCTGGGGGTGTTGATCTGCTCCTGCTTGCCAGAAGTCTCAGAAACCTCAAGAGGGGCATCATAAGCGTTCTCATTGACGGTGACCAGGTCGATGGAGGCACCGGCGCGCTTGTCGAGGTAGATCTTGCCACCCTGGTGAACAATGATGATATCCCAGGAGTACACGCTGCGGGTGGCGCACATGAGCATGGACAGAATATCGGCAGTAGCGAAAACGGTAGCCTGGTTCTTCTCGGCAAGTTCGTGGATGACGGGATCCTGCGAGGTGGTGACGTTGTAGGCAGCACGGTCGAGGCTCTGGAGTCTGCGCTCGGAACCCTTGACAGGGACCTTGTCGTAGGAGCGGTCGTAGTAGTGCAGGAAACCGTAGGACTCAAGATCCTCACCCTCGTTCACATCCATGCTCAACTTGGACAGACGGCTGAAGTCAACCTCCTCGATCATTTGCCAATCAGGGCGAATGTTGACTGAAGCCTCACGAGTGCGCTGAGGCTTGTCGTAGTCCTTCCAGCCGAAGCGACGGCCGCCACGGCCGCGGTTACCGCGCTGGTCATATCCCCGATCTTGACCACGGCCACCCCCGGCACGCTGGAAACCACCACGAGCACCACCACGTTGGAGCTGGCCACCGCGCTGGCCACCGCGGCCACGGAAAACAGTGCCACCGCCACGACCAAAGGTGCGCTTGGTGGAGGTACGGGTGTTGTCGACAACGGAGAAAGAGGACTCGTCCTCGGCGCCCTGGATCGTGAACAGGCTGCCGGTTCCGGCACCGTACACCTGTTGATCTATACGGAGACAGAGATTGTCAGTGACAAGCTCACAAAGAAATGAAAACAAAAAACTCGTCGAGTTGGCGAATTGACACATATATGACAAATTTGAAAGCCTCCTTGAACTTGTTCTATCCGGCTTACCTCTGAAGTTTCGGTTGTACTGCTGGCGACCCTGACCGGCACGGTCCTTGGACTCGGCGGTCCAGTCAGCCATACGGCCAAGCTTGTCACCCTTTGAGAAAGGAGCGTAAGGAACGCCTCCAAGCATGTTGTCACCTGAAGTAGCGGGACCCCAGGTATCCTCGGCCGGCAGAGCGGCGACGAGGTCGGCAAGAGACATCGGAGCCATTATCACTGAAAGATATGCACCGAAAAGACGAGTGCAAGCGGTGGATAGTGGGTTTTGAAGCGTGGGGTGAAGATAATCGGCGGGAAGTTTTTGTGTCGCGAGAATGTGGCTGGTGCCGCCGAGCGGTGAGCGCCGCCCCATCACGTGGCGCAGCGGTTAGATGAGTGTACCTGAGAAGACTTGAACTAGGTAAGGCGGTCCTAGTCCCTTTCATCGCCTTCTAGTATTGCCTTGGCACGGTGTAGTTCCATTCTTTCGATACTACTTACTGGTCTCTGAATCTACAGGTAAGTTATTTTCAGTGGATCGCCGTCTCTCGATGCGACGATCTTTCTTCATTCTATAGGTCTTGCGAGTGTCTCGCTACGCCGGTCCTACTGTTTGATGTGCATTTTTGCAGTCACATTACGCAGACTTGAATCTAGGTCGGGCAGTGATGTGTTTGCAAGTTCAAAGGTGAAAACCATGAGCAATCGTTACAATTAAGGACATAGATCTCATGCACAAAACATGGAAAGTGAGCGCTTCATGCTGATAAACTTCGTTTCGACGCCCTGTCAATGCCACCCGTGCACGGGTTTCCATGGTTGTGAGCTCTTGGGTTCGCCGGCAACAACATACTGCTTTTCGGTACTGATTTTGCTTAGGGTGTCGTCACTGAGGTTCAAAGTGTCTTTGACAATTTGTCGGGGCGTGGAGGCAATCCACTGGCCCAAAGCCACATCTAGCTGATTTGTGAGGACTAACAGCTTCCAAGGAGTAGCACATCTTTTTGGGAGGAAATGGGAGTCTCACCAGTGAACTTTGGAGCCTGAAGCACTTCAACAAAGACCAAATCCTCGTCACCTGTGTTTTCAATGTAGTGGCTATTCGACTTGGGGAAGTATGCTACGTCTCCGGCACGATAGTCAAACGTCGTCGCGTCACTGGGAGCAGTGAATAGGGTTGCACGACCCTGTCCCTTGATGAAGAATGTCCACTCATCGCTAGACGGATGCCAGTGGATTTCGCGCATGCCACCAGGGTTGACGGTCACGATCGCGGCGGAGAAGTTGCTGGCAATTGGGAAAGTTAGAGGGTCGACGATCTTCACGGATCCTCCCGCAACCTCGTGAGCGGGTTGCTGAGAGAAGTGATATGAGTAGCTTCTTGATTGGGGAATGACTCCAGCCGCCGTTGTGACATTCTGGTCCTCGATTTGCTTTGGGGCGGGTGTGCCGTTGAAGATGTAAAGTTCTTTGTCGGGGATATAGTCGAAAGCGGACACGGGCACTCCGAGATTCTTTGCCATGACCTCTCGCTGTGATTCACTTATTAGAAAACCTTCTACATGTGTTCTTCACCTTGCTCATGTATCGGGCCTACCGGATTGTGCATGAAAACCTCCGATGCGAGGAAGGTGTTGTCTTCGTTGAAGGAACCTTGATCGAAGACCAGAAGGAACTCGACGCCGTCATCAAGGGCTTGGATAGAGTGAGGGACCCCACTTGTCAAGTGTTAGCTCAGAAATGTACCAGGTAGACAAAGAATTTGGGTCAAATCTCACGGTGGGAAGTACCACACGTCACCAGCTTTGACATCGTCCACAAAGGTCTCTCCGTCTTCGTTGATGGCCTGAAAATCCTTGTCAACATTTCGCCTTCTTTTATTGCTGACCCCCAAAGATTCAGGCTGAGTTGAGATTGTACCTGAATGCGGCAGGATCCGTTCAGAACCAGAGACCATTCAGCAGCCACATGCCAGTGAAGCTCGCGGTATGCCGCTGGTTCTAATCGCATGTCCACACCCGCCATTTCTTTGGCATCTGGCAGCACAGCCGTGTTTTGTTGACGAGCCCATCCAGATTTGTCGAGTCCGAGCCTACAAAACTACCTGTCAGCAAGGGTGTGATGCACACCAAATCGACATGATCACCTGTTATGACTCAGTCCTAGACATGGTTTTAGCTCAGTCCTGCCATAGCGTTAGACGACAACAAGTTACAACTGACCCATCGGCCACTGCGCATTGATTGTGGCCCCATTGTCGGTGCCCGGAGGAGCGTATTTGTCGCTGTTGATTCTTTCATATGAATAGTCGCCTGGGCACATGACATCAGCATGGTGATCATCCATGAATTTTCCATCTGTACTGATTGAAGCAAGACTTACGTGGGCCAGGGTCATCACCACCCTTACTGCCTCGAATGGGCTGAGGGTTCTCAACACTTTCGAAATCAAGGTAGGACCCAATCTTGCCGTCCTCTTTCTGACCGGGTAGAAGACTGTACTTGATATCAGGCTTAGCGCCGCTTGCAATTTTTTCAGTTGGCGAGTACCCGACCAGCTCTGGCGAGCCTCTCAAGTCGGGATTTGCTGCGGCTTTGCCGTTTGTTGAAGTGGGAGCACCGCCTACAGTAGGTAGGACAGTCAAGAGCAAGCTCACAGCAGCCGTGAGGCTGAGGAACTTCATGTTAGGCGAAATGACCACGGAACTAGTTTTGAGAAAGCACGAAGTTCACTGATCAAGTCTGCTGATTGTGCCAGATTTGAGGAAACTGTGACTTCCAAGATCTCTGTTCAAGTCAATTGTCGAAGGACACAAGCTCGTCTTTTATATCGATCTTGCTATCCCCCAATACCGAGGCGGGAAGATCCGCTTCCTCGTTCGTTTCGTCATGCGTGAGGTTCACTCTCACTGCACACGGAAATAGCCCGTAGTACATGACACACAGTATCAGCTCTTGTAAGCGATCATGTGAGAATCGAAACGGCTTACTCCCGTGGTCATTCGCACAATTCTCCGCTTTCCATGGGTTTGTACGCTTTTCAAGCGGAGAATAAATGCAGCATCCCCTCATTTCCAGCGGGGGGTCAATGAAGGAGGACAACAAACACTTTCCCCTCGCCATGTCTGTTGGCTCGTTGTAGCAGTCTTGCAGCTGCTAATGAGATCAGACGGAAGACGTTGGAAGCAGCCTTTGCAGTTCGAATCGTTGTTCACACTTTACACTGCATAGGGTATCCACTTTCTCGCGTCGACGACTTGACACACACGAGGCACAGGACTGTCGGGGATGTAGTACTCGGTAACTGGGGGATTCGTCGAGAAATAGAGAACTGAACCCCGTTGCTGTAGAATAATGCATCTTGACTACCGTATTGAAGTGGTAGGTTCAATCTCGGAAGCGTTGCGATTGCTGCTCTACCTCATGTCGTACGTCTTGCTTGAACTGTCTCGAACCTTCACCATGGGGATTCCTATTGGGCCCTATCGTTGCTCGAAGATGTCATACGCAAAGAACAGCACGGTCCGGAGACCCTTTGGTCGAAGGCGTACTGATTGCTGCAGCCGAGAGATAGCAGGAGTATTCATCACCACGCATCTGGCTGGCTCCAGTTTAGTCCTGGAATGCGCAAGCGGGTCCACGCCTCCTCGGCGAGTAAACAAACCGGTTGTCGGCAGCCTCGGCACAATCGACTCCGCAACCACCCACCGTTAAATGAATCAAGCAACCCTTAGCTTCCAACTTCAATGATCCTTCAGGTGGTTACCCACTTCTTCTTGAAGAAGATACGGGGAACTCGGGCCTATCCGACCCGTCAGCCCTACGTGCTTACTTTCTTGAGCTTCTCTTTGTGTTCCTTATAAGGCTCAGATATGAATTCGCCCATACTTATTGTTCAATGAGGACCTGGATAACGCAATATTTTTGAAATGTCCGTATATGAAGTGGACGTCCGGGGGATTATCAAGCTTCCGCTCAAGCTCGCGAAAGCCCGCTAAGGCAAATCCAGCTCTGCACGTCATCATCTTAATTCAATTGATGCACGACGCACAGTACCCTCGCATACGTAACCGTAAGAAGTTAGGCTAAGCCCAAAATTCATATGCATAAGAAGACTACTGACAGGTCGCGCACTTGCGTTATTTTCCGGCCTTGTCTTTGAACTCCCTAGCTAGTTCCAACTGCAGTTGCCGATCTGGTTTTTTTAGGGCAGCGATCCCCGCCGACTTATCCGCTTGATAGTATCTTCCCCACGTATGAAGGAGATCGCTCAAACTTACCTGTCTTAGGCTCGTTCAGGTAAGATGAGCCATGTACGAATGGAAGTTTCGATACGAATGCGACGCGACCAGTCTTTTCATCGATAGTCGGTCCATGTGGGAAGGAGACTTGCTGATCATCCCCGGCATGAAGCATTTCATTTAGCTAACATCGCTCTGGCTTAGAGGGTGAGAGATTAGCGAGCAGAATTATGAGACGGAGATAGTTCAATCTCTGGAAGCTACTAAGCGGCGCCGTGGCGATGATACCAAGTTCCTTGTGAAGGCACGGGCGGCCTGATCGATTTCTATTCTTGGAGATTCGCGAGCTCTAGCCCGATCAGCATCGCTGCATGGCTCGACTATGTACCGACTCGTTATTAATTGTTTTAACGTCAAACTCGACCTACCTTAGCCTCGTAGATATGGAAGATGGACCAAAACCTTCTCCGAATGGAGTGAAGCCTGCTATTATCAATTCCGGGCAATATAATTTCCAGACGGTATCACAACTTGCACATGATTAGCGCCACATTAGTGAGTCGCTCGACGGGAACAAATAACTTCGGCAAAGTTACCAAAGATTAACCCATGGCCTTCTTTCAACCTTTATTCGGATTAAGTGGGAATGTGGATCTGATACGCGTCTCATGGAGTGACTGGAAGGATGAAGAGATAGAATTACTGGGGTCACCAGGATGATACCATTTTACTGAGAATAACTTGTCTCATATGAATTTTGGAAGTTTCCCAGCGCAGTAAGCCTATTGAGCTGTGAAGGCCAGGTGCCTCCCTTGGGCATCTTATAGAGACCTGCCGGTGTAAACGCTGCCCGATGGACCTGACTCGGTGTTTACTTTTGGGAGGTGGCTCCAATCGGTGCGGCATCACCATGTGTGTGAGGGATGAGAGTGAGATTGACTAGCCAGGAGAGATTTTATCTAGGCTATGGACTGCGGTGAGACGGCAGTATCACATGCTATACGAACAGTCAAAAGGTGAATGAACCCCTTGGTTCAAATTAACCCAAAATCAACGAGCCTGGCACGTCACCTTGTAGTAGGCATTTCCATTGATGCTGATCTGCCTCCACAACAACCCACAAGACAAGAATTATCACGAGGCTGCTTCTCTCTCAAACGTCCCCGACACAGTCGATCTTGACGATACAGGGATCGAAGCGAAAGTATAACAAGCTAGGTCAACCGACCGCTTGTATATGTCAACGAGAGGGGGGTCTTTTCCTTTTTCTCTACGAGTACTGCACGTACGATCTGTGTACGTAAGAGCTATGACACGTGGGTTGTTCTAACACCTTGCTGGGTGAAAATGACTTTCGTGCTTGACGACAGGTATTGTTGTCCATTTGATTCGACTTTGGCCGTCTACGCCTTACTTGTAGACGAGGCAGCTGTTGAGCGATATAAAAACCAAGCATTTGACCTTGTGGCTTAGATCCATCTTTCGGATTCTTGATTATTTGCGTGTTCTTGTTGTCACCACGTTAGTTCTTATCGACCAGATTATACCCGAACATTCCATGCATGCTCCATGAGGCTAGGCAGGTGGTTGCTCTCTCGCACCCCGTGTGTCTGGGTTCTCTAGTCATTTTTCTTATGGAACTGTGCGGCAGACGTTCTTTGTGCTGCCTTGGTGGCTTCGACTCATTCTCTTTCATTTATCAAAGCGTATTCTACGCCAGGTCGTCCCAGATGGATGTAAGATATCGTTGGACTAGAATTCTGTGCCTGTCGCAGATGACCGGGTATAGACAAAGCCTACTACCTGGACGAGTCAAGCCGACAGGGCAGCCGGAAAGTTGAGCAAGACAAAGACAGTCGATAGCATACTATATGCAGGTCCTCTTAGCCTTTCATTCATTTTCCTTGTGAGTATTGCTGTGCCTTTGAGATCAATCAAGTCAGCACTCTATTATTCTTCACATGTTCTAGGTTACTACCGTAGGTTCCTAGGTAGATAACCTACTAAGAGTCCAGACGGAGGTACCTGATTTAGTACCATGGTATGTGGTAGTGTGACGATTCCCCCGACTGTTAGTAGTTACAGTGTTTACGTCAGACCCTACCCGAAGTGGCCGTACTTCTATCCCCAATTGAAGTAACTTGATTGCGGCCCATGGTCCTCGTACTTGTTTACCTTCTCCAGTTCCGTGGCTCATCATCTATCATATCCCCGAGACGACTGCACGTCCGGCTGATTGGAAGAAAAAGGCCTCAGTAAGTCAGGTACCTACACTTATTGTCACTTCTCACCCATCTCGGTACTACTAAGGAGGGATCATATTAGGGCTCACGCACTCGACAGAAAGACTATCAAGAGATTCCTATTCTCCATAGAAGAAGCTAACTGCAATTATTACGGTCGCTCCCTCTGTTGCAACTCGTCAACCTGGACTCTCATTTAGCGGAAATAGTCATTTGAGTTGAAAGACCCACCCACCTGGATAAACTCATCTTATGCCCACTGGCAATTCTCCTCTGCCTCAGCGACCACGCAACCCCCGTGCATACACACCCTCCCCCTCGCCTATTTGGAGACAACGTCAACCAGTTAGACGAGACTCACTATCGTTGATCACCCTCTGTAGTGCGGGGTTGCCAAGGTCCAGGCCTGCAGACATCCGAGCGCCAATTGGATCACGGACTTTGACCCCGAAGCATACACAAGTCACTCTTCATCACAAAGGTGTACTTCGAAGTACCAGAGGGGCTGCGACCAGGAGTGAACGGTAACACACCGCGCTTCGAGTGCCTGCACGCTACTGCTCAATGCGAGGGAAACTTTCCACCAGCATCGAAATGGGCGTCGAATCATGATATCATCTCCTGGACTCGACCGGAGGGAACCTTGTCAAGGTGGACTGGACGAGTGAAGTGTGTGCATGTGATAGGTCATCTTGAGGGGCTGACTTTGGGCTGATGCTGTGGGATGAGTGGTTACTGGGTACGGGGAATTGAGTCCGGGGAAGACTGGAGGTCGCTTGGTGTGGACAAAGAAGGCACACGGTTGGGGGGGGGGGCAGTGTCTGTGAGTGTACTTTGAGGACTGGAAGTACATGAGTGACACTGTACCTTTTCATGGTCTGTGTGCAAACTTCAGAGCGCTCTCTTCATGCAAGACCATTTAGACGAGGGCTCAGGAGAGCCGGGCGCACAGCCAACTTGCCATGCGAAAGCTATCTTACACTGTTCTATTTTCGTCTTTGAATTTGTGTGCTGCTGCAGTGCTGAGCTCTTGTCGGGGCCGCTTTGGATCTTGATCTTCTTAAATTAATAACATGGGGGCTTTCAGACACCTCCCTTTGGTAACTACTAGGTAATTGCCGTACTAGTAGGAAGAGTTTGATGGGTATTGTCACCGGATCATCTTTCCATAATCATGGGCTGAGTTGCGTAGTGTGTACTTTGCCCTCGATTTCACCAACATGACAGTGTCATAATGACCTCTCGACATTGACTTCAGTATCTCTGTAATTGAGAATAGCCTCAAGTACCCTTCGACTCCTCTATTGGTATCAAAGTGTCGCGGCCTTTTTACTTCACGTGTATATGAGCTCGTTAAGCCTGTTCTGTCGTCTCTTTCAATCCCTGCTACCTACTGCTACGAAGTTCCGTGATTGGTATGAATAACTGTATTTGACTTGTAGCATTGTAGCCCGTGAAGCTGGGGTAGAAAGTAGCCCCAAAAACGCCAGAAAGGGTCCCGTCAATCAACGACAATGGACAACGGAAAAGCCAGAACAAGAAGAGAGAAACATCCGAAGGAAATAAAATGATACACAAACGAAAAGGTCCTGCTAAAGCATTCCTCCTCCACGGCATTGCCATAATCCAGTACGGGTAGGTCCGAAGGTAAAGGGTGCGGGTCGAATCAGTAAGAAAAGAAAGTCATAGTGGGTAAGACGTTCGCAGACATATGCGGGCGTGTATGGGGGGAAGAAAGTCTGCCTGGTGAAGAGTAGAAGAATGATGTTCTCATGGGTGCCAGCCAGGCGAGGTACGGTCGGAAAAAGCTGTACGGGTTGAATATCGACCACGGGTTTACCTCACACGCTTGAGGTAGCGCATGGTGAGGTAGACTGCTGCCAGGCTGGTGTAGACACCACCCCCAGCAGTGACCCAGACTGGACGGTGGACGTTCAACGAGGTGCGAAGAAGCTGGCCCTCCTTCTTGGGCTTGGCCTCTGTACACACTGTTAGGGAAGAGAAAAATGGGAAGGTAGTTGAACCGGCGTTGGAACTCTCGAGGAGAGATGCTGGAGGTGGAACTTACCCTGCTGGAAGAGTCGCTGACGGAGGTTGTTCAGACCCTGACGAGAACGGGCAGGCAGCTGCTGGAGCTGTGCGATGAAGGGACCGACGGCGGCAGACATGGTTGGTAGATGTGGATGGAGGGGTTATGATCGTGTGATGAATTCTGGATGAAGGATGTTATGCTGGTTGATGAAGTAGTCCTGAGGTGAGTCAAGAGAGGAGAGTTCCGACTTGGGTTGGAAGTAAAAGGAAGATGTCTTCTAAGGTCTATCGGGCTTTATATACGGGGAGAGCATCAGATGACATGCCAATGCGGGGTTTACGCCAGGGTGAAAAGTGACAAGGAGAGACATCCGGGACATCCTAGTTGTGGTGGCAAGATAAACTAAAGTTTCAGCCTGAAATCTTCGTGGCTGGCTCGCTCAGAGTACCGATCACTTCTGGCCATAGGCTGTTCTATTTCATTCAAGAAGCCTCCCGACTTGGAAAATCTCTCCTTCGCCATGCTGAGCTTGTAGAGCTAACTGAAGCTATGTGAACTGAGTGCCGCTCTATCACCACAGACGATTGTTGCAGGTACATCGACTAATGGGCGGGGAAGTAAGACTGACGGCTGTGAATGAGACGAGCGACCAGGATGGTCTCATCTGCAAGCCAAAGTACACTTCTCCTCTCGAACGATTGGCCCCTAGACCATGGCCTTGGACCACAGACATGCAATCCCGCCTACTTTGGCTACCTAAAAGCTACCTGGAGTGACATTTACACAAGTCTATGGCGCTTACTACGCAGCTGGTACCAGGTAGACAGTCTCTCATCTCTTGGGACAGATGAGTTGCTTGCGCCCCCCTGAAACCACACCCCCTAAGTCGGGGTAAACAGACGCTCTATCTCTCTCGAGATCTTCACGTGAGCCATGACAAGGGATCCAATTCCTACCACCAAGTCTTACTCATCCCAGTCTTCATTCCAGATCTTTTTCAGTTCTTCCTTCCCTCAGTGTTCATCCAGCTTGCCTCTAAGCGCAGGTCGACACATCGTGAGCAGAGTGGAGTCGGCCGTTCCGGGGCCCACTGTGGAAATCCGGGGTTGCGATCGTGTGTGGGGTCGCCGTGTGCTTAGTGTACCCACTGGCTGAACGACCTTAGTTGAATCACCAAATTTTGAGAGCGTGGTGTCAAAAACATGAGACCATGCTAGAAAACAAAATTCTTGTTTGAACCGAGGGTATCAATTCTACCATACAAGCGCTCAAGATGCAATCTAGTCATAATTTGCCCTCAGTGTGTATGTAGTAGTTATAGTCCCTCCACAATAGAATCAGCTGGGCTGGTGTCAGCAAGGCGGTCAATCTGTGCTCCCTCCGGCACTGCAGAAATGTTGACCCGGCCATGTCAACAACCTTAGGGTCGCGTGACCGAAACCAAGGTGGTCGAGTGATGAGGCTGATCGGCGACCGCATCGAGCTTGACTTGCTCTTCACATCTGATGAACTCAACTCACCCCTTCCTCATCTTCTGGCTCTTGAGGTCCATCACTCAGATGCCTGGGGGCGTGGGAGAAAGTGACAAACACCCCCAGTAACTGGGGACTAGACTTTTCCCGGACTCATGCGCGAAGACTGCAGACACCTTCTATCACACCAATGAAACATGATCTGAAAGGTGTGGCTGGTACGGCTCAGGAAATCCCTCACCCAGAGATTGCCATCATTGGGCATGTTATAGGCGTCATCCCATGAAGGTATGACTAGCCCAGGACTATGCAATGTCTTGAAGCTAGGCGGAACATTCGATGTTGAGCCTCGCGTGTTCCAATGCCCGCATTCGTTGTCAAGTCTTCTAGGTTCCTGAGAAATTCGCAAGTCATCCGGCCCTGAGGGTACCGCAGGTTCTCGAATACTTGAAGGTAGCGATCAATAAGCTTCGCATCAAAGAGGTCGATCAGGTGAATTGGCGCATCGCTCAGCAGACCGAAGAGACCAGTGGGCGCAATCTCGTCCCTTGTGGCATGTATCTTGATGATTCCAAGATGCTGGCACATCTGCCGCAAGACATACACCATGATGGAACCAGGTCTCCAGTAGTCCAGATCGAGGTCTGCGCCCACATTGTGCAGCACCACGGTATCCCGGTTCCGCACACTGAATGATGCATTTGGTCTTCATTGCCCCGGAATCTTAAGACTGGCCACCCACCAGAGGATTTTGAAAACCTCATATCAAGCCCCTCGGCTCACTGAGGCTATCGTTGGAAGCCTGCAACTGCGCGGAGACGTCTGATCAATGTGACGGTCACAGGTATCGAGTGTTAAAAATCGGGGATAAGTCAGTTCAACAGCACGCTTAGGTCGGAATGCACATCTCCCAGATCATCAATTGCAAGTCCACGGGGAGTCGGCTGAACTAGGGAAAGCCAGCCCCGGGCACCGTGCCAGCACCTCGTGACCGATTGTCTCTTTTGTTCATCATAGTATGAGTAGAGAGAGACATCGACTCTGCGGAGGAGACGGAAAACGATGAAGTTGGAGTGAGATTGGCTTCGTGCGTAGAGATGGTCTATGCGTAGGAACTTGACTCACTCCGAGTGGCCGCGGATGTTTGGCGCCGGAAGTGACGGTGGATATCACGGTGGAAGTGAGGAACGTCTGCGGTGGAGGCTACATTATCCAAGGTCAGTCAAGTCGATCACGAGACAGAACGAGAACGTTCGGAATATCATATATGATCGTGCCAAAATTCCCTTCAAAGGCAAAGAGGGTGCAGACGAGAGACTCATCGAGCGCGATTGACCATCACACCGGGGCGCCAGAAGAGGGAAATGAAAGATGCGTGTGGAAGGTCAATATCCGAGTCGGAGTCCTCGTCCGGGGAAGCAAGCAAATCGGATCACTTAACTACTCGACGTACGCAATGCAAGGATTATTTCTTGAGATCCTCTTTGAGCTAGAATGATGTTTAGTTATGCCTGAACGCGATTGCCCATGCAGACCACTCTCCGCTCTGATGAATGTTTATACACCCTTAATGAATAGCAAACAGCCCCCAAATAACGCATGCTCGATGCAGTAGTCGACAACTCGGGCGTTCTGGAGAGCTTTCCAGTTGGTTCTACCACTGGAGATCCTAAAGTCTAGAGCACCGTATGTCAATTTAGTGAGCTGTCTGGTCTTCGCGTGGATTCCCAACGTCGTGACGGGATAAGATTCGTCTTTCGCAATTCCAATATTGATAACACCTATTCTAAGCACTGTGGTTCATGTCTAAGCGCTGCTACTCATCCAAAATTAGGCTTTTCGAACGCTGTGAATAATCGGGGCAATCCAAGTCTATAGGTAATAACAATTGGAACGCTCCACATCGCCAAATATATACAGTCTAATCATAAATACAGTACTTGTCGCCATTCGCCGCACGGAAAGATGAAGACTTCTAGTCTAATTAACGCCACGAGGTTTTCGACAAGCGACACGTGCTCCGTGAGGCATGGTCTCCCAGATGACTTGGCGGACTTCTTTACCGACTTGTTCAACCGCGTCCATGGCCCACAGGACGTCGAGATGTTCATATTCCTCGATGATCTTGGAATGCACGACGTTCACGTGAGGCTCGAGGCCGCGGTCGAATCGAGTCAACAATTTACGTCCGTCCACGAGGGCATCGGAGCCTCCGATCCACAGGGCGAAGGGCGGGGTCCGAGCGCCGTACCATGATTGTTTGTTGGGACTCTTGGGAGTGCGGTCGATTTCTCCGTGGTTCATGCCGTCTTCTGGGCGAACAGATCTAGGCTCGTCGGTGAATCGGGGCATTTCGGTGTCTTCTGCATCTTGTTCCTCCGGTGCGAGGATGCACTTGTGCTTGGCGAATCCCTCGCCGCCAAGCCACCACCGCATGAGCTCAGCACTGACATATACAGGAGCGAACTGAAACATGCGATCCCTGAGATCTCGTTCCCATCGGCAATCGGACCAGCCAAAGAGATGTGAAAAGACACAGTATGCCAACACGCCGTAAATCTTGGGAGGGAAGACCCGATGCACGGTCATCATAAAGGGGATGAAGGAATGGATTCCAAAGAAGAGGCGAAATGTCTCAGGTGACAGTTTGCTCATAAAGCGAAGGTAGGATCTGCGAACGAGAGGACCGGCATATACAGCGGGTGCGAGGGCGCAAAACACTGATATGTATTTGCCTAGTTCGGGGCGATGTTCTTTTGCCAGAGCAACAAAGGTCTGGGTGGTACCTTGCGAGTGGCAGACCAGACCCAACTTCTCGAAGCCGGTCTCGTACAGCACGCGGGACGTCAGGGCCGCTAGGTCAAGAGTGCCCAGGTGGCGAATGTCCCAGGACCACATGCGGGGGTCCGACGGGGACAATGTGGCATGCTCGGGCGTCATCCCGCAGCGATTGTTTCCCAGCCACACGTCGTATCCAGACTTACAAAGGAAAAACGCGAGACTGTCATCGTCATTGGTGCAGTATGCGCCAGCACTTTGTAATAATCCATGCATCAAAAGGACGGGATATCGAGGTTTGACATTGGAGTTGGTATTGGCACAGCTTTTCGCGTTCGCGCCAGTAAAGACCTCGGGTCCACGCTCTCGACGTTGCTCCTCCGACAGTGGTGCATATTCCTTGGGGTTGTAGACATGCCAAAGTGTGATGATGTATCCGTCTTCGGTCTGGACACGAAAGGTCTCGACATCAAGTCCCACTCGTCTGGCGTAATAGGCAACGTCGCACACCAGTCGATCCTTGCCCCCTTCCAGCGGTGGACATTCATCCTGGCCTTGCTCCGCGTCCAGCTGCTGGTTCTGAAGTCGCAAATGCCATTCCATGTGCGCGGCATCGCGTGCTAGTCGTCGCTTCTTCTCCTCGGCCTCGAACATTCGGCCTGACTCGGGCTTCTCGGGTTTCTTGCCACGCAGTCTTAGCCCAACATTTCCCAGTACCGTCCACGCCGTTCGTGATAAGGCGCCCACGAAGATTGCGGTCAGAAAGCTTAGTGAAAGCACAAAGGCAAGTATCCGAATCATCAGATACTTGATACTGCCGCTCATGCTTGGCGTTTCATAAGACGGGAGCGGTGGAAACAGGGGGTTCTTCTGCGATAGAGCAGAGAGCTCCTGCTCGCACGACTCCGTGATCTTTTCAGGGGCATCGCACAGGGTCTTTGTGATGCTTTCGCTCGACTCTCCTTGCACTGTGTCGGAAAGACTTATATCAGGAAGCTCTGTGGACGGACTATGTGACGGCACATCGGGCAAATCGGAGAAAGTAGATAAGACCAGTCGAGGTTCATGCCCATCTTTTAGCGTTTCTTCGGACGTCGTGATCGTTGTTGGGGGTATTGAGACCTCCATGGCCTTGGGTGTATGAAAACGCGACTGCTGTTGAGCAAAACAAGCTCATGTTTGCAGACTGAGAGCAAGCAGGACTTGAAGATTGACCCCCCCCCCCCCCCCCCCCCCCCCCCTACAGCCCATTCAAGGCACTGACGTTATTTCCGAGGGGACTGAGCGCCTTCAACTGCCTGAAGCGGGACCGCGGCGTCTGACGCACGTTTCAGTCACGTGCTGACTGCGTGCCAATGAAGGCGGTGGGTTTTGGCGATTGATCTGGGATCCCACTCCTTCGATTGGAGCATCTTGGACGATCACGAGTGCAATATCTCCCGGATGATTGACATGTGTGATCCTGAAATCTCGTCTCTGTCTGCTACACGTGAGATCTCGATCTCTGTTTCGAATCATAGAAGCACGGCTTCTTTGTTCTGATGATATGGGCGCCAGAGAAGAGAAAGGGTCACGAACATATGTATGACGTTTCTCTGGACCCGCTCCAACAAGCCAAAATATACATTTTTCCGCAATGGAATGCCTCAATGCGGTGGCAAAGCTCTGGTTCGTGGGTACTCCAGCCTACACTGCAGTACTGTACTGCTGCAGCACAAATGAATTACGTGGACCTCCGGAAAACTTTACTCCATCAAGCGAGTACGAGGCCTAAGCCACTGAGATTACTGAAGCAACATGCACTTCGGAATGAAAAGACCACCCCAAAAGGCCAACCCGGCTGCTAAGAGGAGGTTGTCTCGATGGAGGATTGAACATCCAGTTCCATGCTGAACTCGGCATCCGGGTCCACGTCAATTCCTCGTCATCTGGGTTCTACGTACACCTCGGGAATGCAATGAACAAACTCATCCCATCTAGTCGTCATCGCAGTCACTCCCTAGTCCCTAGAACCTAGTGAGTCAACAGGGACCTACGGCAGCCCAGGACATGCACGCTACCTAGTACCCAGTAGCTTGTGAGAGCTGTATGTTAGACAAGTGTTTACTTTACAAAGTGTAGGAAGGCCGTTGCCTACCTTCCATGATTCCATCAAGTCGGGATAGTAGTGAATCGAGTGGATGGGATAAAATCTCAATCCATTCACTTTGATTCCATATTTAAGCACGGGACCGAAGCGAGTGATGCCGCGCTATCAAGCCATCATTCTACCGAATCAGTCAACTGCTAAAGGACCACGCGATGGTAATGCGATGGACAGAACTATGCCGAGATTGATCAAATCATGATCTCCGTTGATCACACAATTGTTTGAGAAGATATGCCAGGAAAGCCTCGCGATGGGGAGGCCTAGGCGCTGAGACATCGAGAGCCGAATGCCGCCCGATTTAGAGCAGAAAGAGTGGGCAGTGGGCAGTGGGCACTGGCGGTAGTTACTACAGGAACGCGCCGAAGTCGTCATGCAGATTTTCAGTCTATTCATGTAGCCAAAGTTTGCCCAAAAGATATCAATCAGACAGTTTGGCCGAGTGGTCTAAGGCGCTTGACTAGAAATCAAGTCTCTTCGGAGGCGGCGGTTCAAATCCGCCAGCTGTCGGATTATTCTTTTGACTTTTTGCCTAGTTGTCTGTTCGTCTTTTGTCATCCAGAACGGGCCAAACCCACTCCTCACTTGAAAATTTTTCCTTTGCTTCAGATCACCGTGGTTCCGCTTCACTAAACGGGCTAGCAGTGGGCCAGTTCAAGTTGAGATCTTTTAGAGTTGTTCCAATGCTGCAGGCGCAAGCGACCTTTGTGCTCGGTAGCGTCACTTGTGTTGACGGTAGTCCAAGTTAAGAAAGCTTACCCTGAGGTCTTTTTCCTACCTAATCCCCGACTACGATCAATTATGATTCTACTACCATCGAAGAAAGTTACGTGCAAATAGATTTCCACCTCAGATTACAGGTGAACTGTGGTCGACAAGGGGTAGATGTTGTGTTTCGTCGACATCTATGACCGTAGTAAAAACCTCAAACGAACCTTTTGGGTAGGATTTGTATGTCATGATATGTCCCAACAGACGAAGACTATCCAGCAGTATTTCTGCTTTATGTGGCCCTGTTTTTCCATCAGAACATATTCCTTGCTTCACCCATTCCGGACCCGGAAACGGATCGGTTCGAAATCACGTGGCTCTCCGGCTTGCCGACTTGGCACGTAGATTTTGCATCATGACCAGGTTGGTCTCTGCCGGGAGGAAGTGGAAGACAAGAACAACACAATGCATGACAGATAGTCCTCCGATCCATTACCCAAGGGAAATACCTTGCAACAAGATAACATCTCTCATACCAAGTTGTCAACGCCTGAGGTCACGGTGGATGTACATTGTTGCATTTAAAGCAACTACAGTACTCTAGTCAGACAGTCAGGATAGAATCGGGTGATCGGCAAAATCCATTTATCTCCGTCGCGCGGTTTACCGTGGAATGCCTCGGAAAAGCGCGGTTCCCGTCAGGAACAACAGGAAATTAGAATTTAAGATTTTTACGCTCGGCACCAAGGCTTCTAGGGCTGTGGGAGATTGACGGCTAGGCGCAACTTCATTCGAAGAGGCCAAAGAGGTAAAGAAAAAATCTTAGCGGCCGTGGCGTGGATCGAGGCTTGTGCGAGGACGGCAGCCGATTGGTCTGACCACCAACAAACTATCAGAGCCGCAGACAGCGGCAGTCCAGAAGAAGAACCACGAGTTTCACCAGCGAACGAGCACGGGGTAAAAGTGAGGAAAAGAACGGGGTCTCCTCATTTTCCCACGATAAGTGCAGATAACGGTGGTGATGATCAATACAATAGCATACAAGTTGCCGGATGTGACGATGATTTGTGACTAACAAGATCGATGAACACCCAATGACGAGTGTCGACGGTGGAGCTCAGGGCCATGTCATTAGTCACACTGACACCGACGAGCGTCCACGACGGCCCGATTAGGCCAAGTTCGGCTTCTTTTTGGAGATGATCACGACGGCGGTGGGTGGAACCGCAGGGCAGGAAAAAAAAAAGGCTGTTTCGGGAAGGTGCCGTGCGGATGGAGGTTGCTACTCCAGGACTCCAGCACACCCGGCCACCGAGAATTCTGTGATCGTTCTGACCTTCTTGGCCTCGTCTAACCTGCTCAGGCCGAGCACTCTTATCAATCCATCCATCACTCATCCGACCCTCTTGGGCCCGTGTCGAGTGGGAGATTTTGTGTCGGGTTTTTCGTCTTCATCTTCTTCCAACCATCCTCCTTCTCCTACTCTTCCTCCCATCAACCACCCACCACCACCCCTTTCTCCCTCTCTCTCTTTCTCTCTCCGTCTCTCCCTCTCTCCCTCTCAACCCTCCTCCGAGGCCACTCTCCTTCTGCATCCCTCCACTCCCACCCGGTTGAACGAGTCTGGTCATCACCACCACCGTCGCCATGTCTCCGAGTAAGACCAAGTCCGACAAGATGACCCCATCGGACGATGGGGTCCTGGACATGAGTGACCGGGAGCAGCAGATCTACGAGGGTGGCATTCAGAAGTTCAACCGTCTCGGATGGAAGCGCTTGACCGTGGTGCTCATCGTCGAAGCCGTTGCTCTGGGAACACTGTCCATCCCAGCGACCTTTGCCAAACTGGGAATGGTGGCAGGTGTTATTTGCTGTGTTGGCATCGGGTTGATCGCCGTCTATACTAGTTATGTGATCGGTCAGGTCAAGGTCAAGTTCCCTCACATCTCGGATTACCCCGAGGCGGGACGCCAAATGTTTGGCCGCTGGGGTTATGAGATTCTCTACGTGATGTTGGCTTTGGAGCTTCTGCTCTCGGCTGGTTCTCACTGTTTGACCGGAACGATTGCCTTCAAGAACATCACCGAGAGCAACATCTGCTCCGTGGTATTTGGTGTAGTCTCGGCGATTATTCTCTTCATCTTCGCCGTGCCCCCTAGCTTCTCTGAAATGGCCATCCTCGGATATATCGACTTTGTTTCTATCATCATCGCTGTCGGGATCACGATCATCGGCACTGGAGTCGAGGCCAGCAATTCTACCGGCTTGGCTGCCGTGAATTGGTCCGCCTGGCCTAAGGAAGGCCTGACCTTTACCGAGGCCTTCATCGCCCTCTCCAACATCATTTTCGCCTACAGTTTTGCACTCTGCCAGTTCTCGTTCATGGACGAAATGCACACTCCTACCGACTTCCCCAAGTCTATCGTGTCCCTTGGATTCGCTGAGATCTTCATCTACACGGTCACTGGCGCCCTTGTCTACGCCTTTGTTGGCCAGGACGTCCAGAGCCCTGCTCTGTTGTCCGCCGGTCACTTACTCAGCCGCGTTGCCTTTGGTATTGCTCTACCCGTCATTTTCATCAGTGGTTCGATCAACACTGTGGTGCTGGGTCGCCTGATCCATGGACGAGTCTTCAAGAACTCCAACATCCGGTTCGTCAACACCAAGATGGGCTGGACCACCTGGTTGGCTCTGATCGTTGTTCTGTCGATCTTGCAATTCGTGGTGGCCGAGGTGATTCCCTTCTTCGATGACTTGCTCTCTGTGATCTCCTCGCTCTTCGTCTCTGGCTTCACCTTCTACTTCCCGGCCATCATGTGGTTCATGTTCATCCGGGAAGGCAGTATGTTCAGCAAGAAGAACCTGTTCTTCTCTATTCTCAATGCCGCGATTTTTGTCATTGGTATGGTTGTTCTGGGTGCGGGAACGTACGCCAGTATCAAGGACATTGTAAGTGGCTCATATCCCAGCTGGATTGACCCCCTTTTTTGTTCGATTGCGCAATTTCTAACAATTTCTCTTTTACAGATTGACTCGTATGACAAGGGTAGCGTCAAGGGCGTCTTCTCTTGCACTGCTGCCTAGGCGCTATATGAGAACCCCTCGCCTCACCCTCCCACTTTTCTTTCTTTTTTCCTTTCCTGCAACAGCATTGGCGCATTGATTCGGTGTACAAAGATGATAGACATTGCTGGGTTTACCCTGTACTATAGATTTTGCTTGATTTTTCCTCCCCCGCCCCCGCCCCTGTCCCCTTTAGCTTTGAAGAGCATGACTGCATGACACGATGATTCGGAATTCCTTGGCTATGACCCTTGGCTTTGCTCCGAAAAATGAACACGATACTTATTAAATATCCTTCTTTGCTCTGCCCAATAATATCAAGTATCCAACCTGGAAAACAAAAGTCAGTGGTACACAGAGAATTTCTCCATTAACCTAGGGGTGGCCTCCGAACCGCATTGTCCTCCAATATTTCGGGACATCAACAAGACGATCAGAAGGCATCAAACTCGAAAACCGTCCGAGTTGCAGCTGACTGTTTGTATTTTGAGAAAAAGGTTGGCGCGGGTAAAATGCCTGATACTAGTACTCACGAGTCACTACCCACTACTCACTACTCATGACATCTTGAATCTGGCAGGGCACATATATACCTCTAGTCCTAGGTAGTGCTATTGTCATAGACGAGTTTACTACCAGTACCTACCTACTACTATACCTAGTACCTAGGAACTTGGTCTAATCGGACAAGTTAGTCCCACCAAAACCTCTTTATATCACGCATTGCCCATCAATGCCTCAATTGTGTTGATCGTCTCGTAGATGGGATTTTGGCGTCCATTTTTCTTTCTTTCTTCGTTTCCTTTGTCTTTGTGTTTGATTTTGTTAATTTGTTCAAGGTTGGTGGGCTGGTTGTTGGTTTCAAGGTCTTTGGTTTTCCGAACGCGGTCAGGATAGCGGGAGTGGTCACTTTCAGTAACACTAAGGTACCCACTTTACCTAGACCGGGTTGACGGGGGGAATGTAGGCGGGAGAATGGGGAATGGACGGGTCTTTAGATGGAATAGGATGGATGCGCCCTGGTATGTGATTGTGCAGTGTGCGGCTGTGCGCGGTATACTTATAGTCCGTCTTTTATGAAAGCGGCTTCTTGGTGAGAATTTTGACTACGAATTTACGATTGTTCAAGTAGTCGGTGCTCAGTAATAAAGTGTTTGTTCATGATTCGAGCCAAGATGGATAATTCAATAGAAAGCAAGGCTTAATGACATACCCAGATAATCAGCTCCCGAAACCCAAAGGAAAAAAAAGAAAAGAAAAAAGGTACAAGACAAGGTCAAGCACAGATCCAGATCCCGTCATATACACATGTCATGAAATAAATGGAAAGCAAAAAACATCAACACAAAAAAGCCAAGATTCAAACCCGCGATGCGTATGCAAAATGAGTATCAGAAACATCAAAAATACTCAAAAAGATGTCAACAGAGGTAAACATGGGGGATGGGGGTTCTTTTAGACATCCGCCTTGGCAGCAACGCCCTCGTAGTGAGTAGCATGCTCGCCATCGCGCTTCTCATTGGCGGAAGTCTCCAGATCGGCCAGGTTGGCGGCACCCTTGCTGTCCCCGGCGACATCACGGACGTCGGTGAAGTGGACGGAAGGCACCCAGCCGACCGACTGCCAGGCACGGGGCACCTTGGCGTAGAGCTCGTCGACCTGCTCGAGGGAGAGGCCCTTGGTCTCGTAGATGCAGGTGTAGACGAAGACGGCGCAGATGCAGCAGAAGCCACCCCAGATGAAGAAGACCTTGGACTGAAGGTTGGCGTTGCCGGGTCCCTCGTTGACCATGTACGGGGTGGCGTAGGCAATGGCCCAGTTGAGGAGCCAGTTGGTGGCGGTGGTGATGGAGAGACACTTGGCGCGGGCCTTGAGCGGGAACAGCTCGCCGGTGACGACCCAGGCGACGGGACCCCAGGAGGAGGCGAAGAAGAAGATGTAGATGCAGACAAAGGCGATGAGCACCTTGTTGGAGACATCGGAGGACGTGGCGGTGCCGACGATGGCGACAATCAGCTGGCAGACACACATGCCGACGGCACCGAACATGAGCAGAGGCCGACGACCCCACTTCTCGACCATGTAGAGGCCGGGGAAGGTGGAGATGACGTTGATGATGTTGGTGATGAGGGTGATGATGAAGGAGTTTTGGATCCCCGAGTTCTGGAAGAACGTGGTACCGTAGTAGAAGATGAAGTTGACACCGGCGAGCTGCTGGAGAGCCTGAATCCCGCAACCCGTCGCCAGACGCTTACCGATCGAGCCACGCACGATCTCGAGGTAGCTGGCCTTGCCCAGGCTGAGCTCATACTCGTGGTTGGCCTGCACCTCGGCGAGTTCCTCAATGATGGAAGGGTCGTTGACGTCGAGACGACGGAGACGAGCGAGGGCCTTGGTGGCATCTTCATAGCGGTCCTTCTTGATCAGGAAGCGGGGGGTTTCGGGCAGGATGATCATACCGACGACCAAGATGATGGCCCAGGCAAATTGCACAGCAACGGGGATCCGATAGCAGCCCGTGTCGGTGCGGTCCTTGGTGGCATTGTTGACAATGGCCGCGAGCAGCAGACCAAGAGTAATGGCCAGCTGGTAAGCACCGACAATGACACCACGGATCCACTTGGGAGCGGTCTCCGACTGATAGAGAGGAACTGGAAAACGCAGGGAGACAGATTAGTCGCTGGAGAAAGAAGCCTCGACGGAGCATTACACGGGAGCAACTCACTGGTAGCAGAGAGAAGACCGACACCGAGACCAGCGAAGAAACGGCCGGCCACGAACAGGGGGATCGAAGTCGCCGCGACTTGCAGAATGACACCGAAGCA
This sequence comes from Penicillium ucsense, assembly GCA_014839625.1. Lineage (NCBI taxonomy): Eukaryota > Fungi > Ascomycota > Eurotiomycetes > Eurotiales > Aspergillaceae > Penicillium > Penicillium ucsense. The sequence goes on along the minus strand of WIWV01000170.1, from coordinate 1,442 downwards.
GAAGACAAAGGTGTTCATGATCATCGCCAGGCGACGACCGAACTTGTCGGCAATATAAGCCGCAAAGAGGGCACCGAAAAAGGTGCCGGCGGAGAGCAGGGAGACGATCATGGAGGATTGAGAGGCAGTGATGTCGGGAAGGTGGTCCTTAGGGTTGGTGTATCCCGTCGAGAACATCTCCCGCCACTTCTTCATGGCGAGAATACCACTAATGGTACCCGTGTCATATCTATGAGACGCAGCAAGAATTGTCAGTCATGTCCAGGACGGCTTGTCGATTGATGTGATCAATTGACTCGGCAGAAGGACCGCTCACCCAAAAAGAACACCACCAAAGGCCACAAAAAGACCAATGAGGATGGCCGGGGTTGCTGAACCCACGGCATCAGCGGGCTTCTTCAACGCGAAGCCCATGACGAAGGATTTGAGGGTGAGAAGAGGCTGAACAAGGTTGAGTCGACAATAGAGGAGAAGAGCGATGAGGATAATTCAAAGGTAGAAGAGGGTGTAATGGTATGAGAAGGCTGCACTGCACTGCAGTTATAGGCAAATCTTCAGGAGAAGAGGAGAAGAGGAGAAGACGAGGTTGATGAAGGTGATCGAGATGACTGAGAATGCAAAAGTTTCAACCACTTCGAGGGGGATTCCACGAGGTTTTAATACTCCAGATTTTCCCACATTTGAGCAGAAGGACGAACTGAAAAAAAAAATAAAAGTAAAAATAACAAACAAGGGAAAACCACACCACCAACCCAAATAAACTCGAGAAAAACGTGCGAAATGGATCGAATTGGGCCTGGTGCAAAGACAGCCACCCCGGGGGGCCCCAAAGTGGCCGAAACCAGCTCCGAAAGGACTCGAAGCGTCTCCGCAATGCCCGCAATCCCCCAGTTTCCATGACCAGCCCAATCTGAATTACTCACGGTAATTAATCGTGTACGAGTGCATACGGCGCTTGATCCAGCGTCCGCCGTCCAGGGCTCCATTTTCCCGGTACAACAGCCCCGTTCGGTCCAGCAGAGGGTCACCTGAGCGGCCGTGCAGCTATTGTTAGCCTTTTCCGTCGGGGGGCGCGGTGAGAATGGTGGAGTCGGCCACTCTGCCTGGAGTTGGACCGGCTTGGGGACCCTCTACGATGCCGAGAATCGGCCAGTCTGGTGGCCGGCCACGCCGTCCCGACCGGTCCAGTGGAGTCGGAGGTTGAGCAACCCCCAAAAGTGAGCACCACAAAAGGAGGACGAAGCAGCGGAGAAGAATGAGGAGAGAGGAGAAAGGAGAATCCACTTCCAATCCGAGAGGGAGAAAGCCCCGGGGAAAGAACCTGCCTCGTGCGGCGTCGCCGGAGCCCTATTCAGCAAGACATTCCTCATCCAACGCCCACATTGTAGAAATCAGCGCCACAGGACGCGAGGGGCACGTTTCACACGGCGGGAGGAAAGGGA